>PISX010000851.1:101121-232458 GCA_004024625.1 Mellivora capensis | reverse complement strand
GGGACGCCTGGGTGGCTCAGCTGGTTAAGCGGCTGCCTTCGGCTCAGGTCATGATCCCAGCGTCCTGGGATCGAGTCCCACATCGGGCTCCTTGCTTGGCAGGGAGCCTGCTTCTCCCTCTGCCTGCCACTCTGTCTGCCTGTGCTCGCTCTCTCTCTCCCTCTCTCTCTGGCAAATAAATAAATTAAAAAAAAAAAAAAAAAAGATTGCTCCAAGTATGCCTTCACCATCTTCTTCTGAAAGTCTCTGGGTTCACTCCACAAAGGAAGAGCTGCTTACCTGTTGCAAGGCTCTAATGCTGCTACGTTTCTCCTCCTCCTCCTTTATTTCACTCCTTCACTATGTACCTCTTGCCACTGACTTTGCGCCATTTCTGTGCACATGACAATTTTCTCCCCCCCTAACTCACTTCTATCTCGGAGCACTCCAACCTCCTCAAGAAGGCAGAAAACCCCTCCTCTCTTGAACATGGATTCTTAATCTGAAATTCATAGGACCAGTCCCCACATATACCTATACAAAGTGTTTTTACATAGAGTTCGGGGGTGGGGGACCCGTGAACTTGAATGGAGGAAAAAAAGTCATATCCTTAATTGCAGTCACTCTTAAAACAAAAAACAAAAAACAAAAGAACAAACAACAACAACAACAACAACACCTCCATTCCCTGATGCCATGGAGAAGTGCTACGTGGCCTCCTACCTACTGGCCACCCTCAGGGGCAATGCCTCCGTCCAATGTCAAGGGCATCAGGAAGAATCTGGACAGTGTGGTATCAAGGCAGATGATGACTGGCTCGACAAGGTCATCAGAGAGCTGAACGGAAAAGTACTGAAGATGTCATTGCCCTGGGTATTGGCAAGTTGGCCAGTGTGCCCGCTGGTGGGGCTGTGGCTGTGTCTGCTGTCCCAGGATCTGCATCTCCTGCTGCTGGTTCCACCCCAGTGGTGGCAAAGGAGAAGAAAGAGGAGAAAAGGAAGGAGTCAGAGGAGTCAGCTGACGATGTGGAATTTGAGTTGTTCCATTATGGTCCCGTTCTCCTGCAAATAAAACCCTTTTAACATAAGAAAAAAAATATTTTTAATGTTCTGAGCAGTCTATAAGCATCAGCAGACTGCCAAAGGAGCCCAAAGCACAAAGAAAGACTAAGACCCCTGCCCTGCAGGGAAACCCCACTGCATTTAGAGTTCATATAATTGGTGAAGGCAGGTGCCTGGGTAGCTCAGTTGGTTAAGCATCTGTCTTTAGCTCAGGTCATGATGCTGGAGTCCCGGGATCTAGTCCCTCATCGGACTCCCTGCTTAGTGGAGAGTCTGCTTTTTCCTCTGACCCTCCCTCTTCTCATGCTCTCTCTCTCATTCTCTCTCTCAAATAAATAAATAAAATCTTTTTTAAAAAATTGGTGTATGCTTTAGGAAGTATACTTAGCAGAGCCCTAGAGCCCAGCTATCCTTCCAGCATCAGAAAAATGGCTAAGAGCATGGTCTGGATCCAAGAGTTGGGTTTCAAATCCCAGCTCTATCATGTCCTGGGGATGCAGCCTTGGACCTATCCTCCAAACTCTGTGTCTATGTACTTATCTTAAAAAATAGGTTGTAAAAAAATATCTAAATGATTAGTAAGTGCTTGGTACATAGCATTCAGTAGATAAATAAGAGCTTTACAATAGATTATCACAGGTGATAATAATAGTAGTAACATTATTGATTATTAATATTATTACTATAATTATAGTTTATCATAACGACTATGATCCCGTTACAGCATTTTAATTATCATTTAATGTCAACGACTATGATCCCCTGTGACATCCCCCTCAATTCTGTCAAGATATGTTTTTGTCTCAAAACATTCATCATTAACAGTCTTCTGCAGAAGACTGATAACGAAAAACCCATTCAACTAAATTCAATTAATATTTATTAAAGAACTAGTGTGTGTGCTGTACTCTGTATTGGGTACTGAGATTGTAAGGTGGCTAAGGCTGGCCCCCTGCCCTGTGTAGCTCATGGTCTAGCTGGAAAGACAATCATGTAAACAAATAGTTATGATAACTTGTAATAAGGGCTAAACATTAGTCCTAGCAAAGTGCTGTGAGAACTCGGTAGACGGGGGGATTAGCTGGTCAGGGAGAGGTAGCTGAGTTGAAAGTCTTCACAGGGATGGTGATATTTGAGCTGTCTGGAAGGAGGAGTGATGGTTTTGCAGGTAGAAAGGGTATAACGTGAATCAAAGCACAAGTCGGAGAATTGCCAAGGAATGCCGAGAACAACAGTTTTGCTAGAATACAGGGTAGAGGGTAGGGAGTGAATTGAGATGAAACTAACAAGGCATTCAACACCTGGGCCAGGCTCAATGTTGTAGGAACTTGCCACTCAAAACGTGGTCCCAGGACCTCCCGCATCCGCATCATCTGAGATATTGTTAAAAATGCAAATGCTTGAGCCTCACCCCTAGACTGACCAGGTCAGAATCTGCATTCTGAAAACCCCAGGTGATTGGTATGTGCATTAAAGTTTGAAAAGCACTGTTGTAGGGATGCCTGGATGGCTCAGTCAGTTAGGCCTCTGCCTTTGGCTCAGGTCATGATCCCGGTGTCCTGGGATCAAGTCCCCGCATAGGGCTCCTTGCTCAGCAGGGAGTCTGCTTCTCCTTCTCACTCTCCCTCTGCACTCTTTCAAATAAATGAATAAAATCTTAAAAAAAAAAAAAAAAAGCCTTGTTATAGAACCCTTAACGCCAGGCTAAGGTGCGAATCCTTTATCCTGTGGCCTTTGTATGTTATAGATCTGGTTTCGAGAAACTAAATTTAATAGCAGCATGAAAAAACAGATTGAAAGGTAGAGAGGAGAAAACACGATGGGTAGATGAGAACTCAAAGTAAGGGCTCTGTCAAGGTAGAGAGGGTACAAAACAAGAATAAATGCCCTGGACTCGCCTTTGGTTGCTAGAGTCATCATTATATATCAACAAGTTCTTTGTATTAAGCACCTGCTGTATTCCAAGTCATGGACTGGGTACTGAGGGGATTACAAATAAGTTTAAAGTGAAAACCCCTGAAAATGTCATCCTCTATAGTGAGACGACAGACACATGAAAGTCAACAAATAAACAAGGCTGTGTGTGTGTGTTGCACACATGTGTACACACACACACACACTCACACACACACACATATATATATGAATACGATGCTGGTAGATGTTAATTACCATCTCTCCCTGACTTCTACTGTACTCTGTGATAAAGTGATTACTGGTCATCTTCTGCAGTTGAAACTGGTAATATGGAGACAGCAACCAATCCCAGTCTCATGGCTATGCTCGATTAATCTGAGATCAGAATGGATAGCTAGTGGGGGCTTAGAGCTTCATCATATCAGCTATTAACTTGAGGGGAGGTGGTTTTTTCCTGACAATGCAATCACTCGCCTCGTGCCTGGAATGTTTAAACATAGATAATATTTTGTATGTAGCAGTGCTATTTTTGTAAAAAATAAATTAATAAGAAGTTCTACAACAAACTTTTTCTCTCCCCATTAATATTATAATTAGTTTATTAGATGTTTCATGTAAATTTAATGGCTTCATGGATCAGAAGCTTTTAATACTATCTAATAAGTATTAGTGATTATTCCAAATAGATTAACCATTTTATTTCTCAGCAGAATGCCTATCTGTCTTGTAAAATGAGAAATACCTGCAAGAAAGTCCCTTATCTTTTTTCTTTTTTTAAAGATTTTATTTATTTATTTGACAGACAGAGACCACAAGTAGGCAGAGAGGCGGGCAGAGACAGGGGAAAGTAGGCTCCCCGCTGAGCAGAGAGCCCAATGTGGGGCTCGATCCCAGGACCCTGATACCATGACCTGAGCCAAAGGCAGAGGTTTTAACACACTGGGCCACCCAGGCGCCCCTAGAAAGCCCCTTATCTTGATCAATATTGCATCCTAAACTATACCGGAGTTTTCTTTGCTACTGGTTTAGGCAGGGGTGCCTGGTTGGCTCAGTCCATAGAGCATATGACTCTTGATCTGGGGGTCGTGAGTTCAAGCCCTGCATAGAGCTTACTTAAAAAAGAAAAAAAAAGTGAAATTACTGGTGTAAGCAACAGAACGATGTCTTGTGGTGTCCAACATCCCACATGTTTTATAGTAGAAAAATGTCAGAAGGAACCCCACAGCCATTCGGCCTGAGGAAGTGTTATCTAGTCTTCTTCCCTGGCCCATGAAGAGTAGGAGAATGGAGAAATCAGAACTTGGCCACAAACCCAACTATCTCTAGATATGCCCTCATCTTCTGTCTGTCTGTCTGTCTCTCTCTCTCTCTCTCACACACACACACACACACACACCCCTTCTTCAGGAATTTCAACTGTGAACAAGGAATCACATGTGAACAAGGCCAGCCCCATAGTTGACCCAGTAGAAATAAGGACTTGTACACTAAATTAGAGAATAAGTTTAACCCTACTATATTATTAAAGAAAATACGACCGTGTGTATAGAAAGCCATTTGGTAACTGGATTTGATCATCCACTTTCACTGTGATATAACCATATGTTGGGAGCACGGGCTGTTGACAAGTTTCAAGAATGTCAGTGGAGCACCTGAGAAAGACTTGGGAACAGTGTGGGGACTCCCTCTCAGAAAGAACAATGGAAGCTAGAGGTACTGCAGACAAAGCTTTCTAATGTCTGTAGCAAGCCTGATTGCTTAATGACATGCATATCCCAGTAAGATTATTTTTGGTAGGATTATACCTAGACCATAGAAAAGAAAACAGGGGCCTGGCTGGCTCCGTCAGGGGAGAATGCAAACTTTTGGTCTCGGGGTTATGAGTTCAAGCCCCATATTGGGTGTAGAGATTACTTAAATTAATTAATTAACTAACTACTTAATTAACAAAATTAAAAGGAAAACAAAAATAAAACTCTGGTACTGCTTCTCTTGAAATCAACCAGTTTCTAAGTTTAGCTAGCTGGTAAGAACTTGGCACTCACTTGGCCTGGAACTCACTACTCACAGTACCACCTTTCCTTCTGATTTTAAATTTTAGAAGACCAACACAGATGGTCTGTGGGTGGCTCCGTCTCTTAAGCGTCTGCCTTCAGCTCAGGTCACAATCTCAGGGTCCTGGAATAGAGTCCCCCATTGGGCTTTCTGCTCAGTGGGAAGCCTGCTTCTCCCTTTCCCTCTGCCTGCTGGTCCCTCTACCTGTGCTCTCTCTCTCTCTTTGTCAAATAAATAAATAAAATATTTTTAAAAAGAAGAAGAAGAAGACCACCACAGAGATTAAACATCTCCATATTTTACCAACTCCACTCACTTCCACTGAATCAAGGACCTAACAGGGACCACTGAGGTTTAAATTGAGATTTATCCGCAGTTCTTGTTTCAGTCAACTTTTTCTAAATGGAACAATGCCATTCTCCATTTGGCTCCTGTCCTGACCACCCCGCCCCGCCTGCCCTCCCCCCAGACCCCACTCCCCAGACCTTAGGACCAGGGGAAACGCTGGACATCCTCTGGTCCTGATGAAGACAGAGTGGGAGAAAGGTGGTGAGCTGCAGAAGGACTGCCAAGTTCATGCCAGCTGTAAAAAGGGAAATATTAAAGCCACAGCAGTCTTTTTGCAAGCCCATTGATGCCAGGCACCACGAGAAGAAAATCTGCATTGGCAGGTTTTGTTATTTTTTAACTTGACCCTGACAATACGGGCTGGGCTACCTGTGCTTTCTGCCAAAGAAGTGTCAGATGAGGGAGGAAGTTTGCACACCTGGTGAATTCAACATCACAATGCCACTGGAGGGAGGAAAGAGAGAGAGAAAGGCAACTGCAGAAAAGAACAGAGCCAAGAAATAGAAACTGGGGAGGAGGAGGAAGAGCAATGAAACAAACAATTTGGAGGAATTCTTGTGTGACATTTTCTGAGATCATATTGCACCACAGGGACAGAAATAATTAAGTATTATGGTGGCCTCGGAGTGTGAGAATACACCACTCCGTGCTTGAATTTTTGTACCTGGAACTCAAAAGGAGACCCTGCACCAGCCACTGTGTCTGTCTGAGGTTTGGAGGCCCTGTGCGGCTTCGCTGGTACTCTGCAGAGCTGCCAACCGCACGTAATTAAACACTAAGTGGCCTCTTAATGGGCTGCCTTTTCCAAAAAGGCCTTTCTTTACTTTACAGTCGGTTTGTCTGTAGAAAACACTAAATGATGGCTTTTGCCTATCCCAGCGACACTTTGGCCGTTCTGTTAGCCCTGTGTTTTTCAGGAGTCGGACTGACGGAGGCAGTCGGACGGGTTAAGGGAGGGGTTAGTCTCCAAGACGTTCAAGCCAAAGCCAAGCTTGTTAGCAGCCACTGTCACACACAGGACACCATATGGAGCTTCAGCGTCCTCGGACCCTAGGGCCCACGTATGTTCTCAGTGCACAGTGACTCACGTGCTCCCGCCTCCCTCCACATGCCCAGGACACCCAGAGGGGGCTTGAGTACGGAGCATCACGAACTGCTTCCTTTCATTAGAACATCGGCATTCTATTCGAATGTGTTTTGAAAATACGTATCTTCATTCATGAGAGTACCAACAAACATAGAGCTTCTGTCACTTACATTTCCATACATCTTTAAACCCACCAGTAGTTTCCTTTAGACTCGGAAGTTTCGGCTCCTGATAGGACCACCCAGGGCTATGGTCTCCCATGAACATGAATGTGAGCTCCGCAGGAAGCAGAAACCTTGTGCGCCTGGGGACTGCCTGGTACAGAGAGACCCTCAAATAGTTACCAAATGAATAGATATATCTTGTGATGGTCCCAGTTTTCCCAAATCCTAACGAAAGCTTAAGTGGAAGCTTAATTTTGTTAATTTTGTTAAGTTTGGCCCCTGAGAATCCTTTCCTGTAGCCATTCCAGTATCCATTTTCATGTCTCTGGGGTCAGAAAAATATTATGATTTTATGATTCATACAATTGTTAGTAATGTCGTTAACGTCTGCTGTTCAGAGATGTTTACGGCAGGCATCAGAAGCAATGTGCTTGGATGTTCTTTCAGTCTCCCACAGAGGTCAAAGCTAGAGTGTCTTCAAGGCAAATACCAGCTCTTATTAAATAAATAACATTTCCTCGTGGAGCAAATGCAAATCTATATGAACCTACAAAAATCCCCTTGGCACTAACACCATTAGTGTCATAAATGCCAAAAAGAACTGAAAAAGAAGAGGACCTAAGGATAAAATTAGATACATTCGTAGGAGAAAATTCTCATCCAACAGGTCACTTAGCCAAGAGTCGAGCTCTCTGCTGATGCTGGACAGTTCCCGAGGCTTCATTCTAAGAGATTTTTCCCTCCTGAGAGTGAAGTGCTCCCGACTGGAGATTGGGCCACTTCCCTTGAGGGACGCTTTCACGGCTTCTGAGGGGTCAACACTGAGAGATTTCCTGTTTTCGTATTTTTACTCCAAATTAGCCCCTTGGATGACCCTGGACAATTCTGATGGGTGATGCCCTTTCAGACACTTTTAAGTGGTTGTCTGGTCCCTCCCGGCGGCCTTGCAAGCATCACAAAGGAGGTCCTTCCTCCCTGTCCAGGCCCGCAGAGACATGTTTGATTTTGCAATTTTAAACAAATTGTACAGACCTGAAGAACTGTGGAAGCTGATGACTAAAGCTTTGCTCTTTGCAAACGTGGTCCATTTTCCTACTCAGGCTTTCTTGAGATATCAGCCCCTCTAGCCACTTACTCATTTTCTCCCTAATTCCTTGGAGAGCTGGATTGCCGTCTTCAGTAAATTCATTTGAACAAATCCATTACCCTGTTCTCTTCTCCTTCTGCCATCATCCATACTAGCCGATTTGCATAAAGCTTTTTTTTATTCCCAATTATTCTCTTCTTTTTTTAAACCAAGGACCCAATGTACAAGGTCTTTATTATTTTATTACTAAGCAACTTTACCTCACTTGTTAAACGTCAGTGTTTCGGGGGTAAATTGTGCAGTGTGTTGGCAGGCCTGTTTAAGCTACATTTAAAAGGAAATTAGGGGCCCCTGGGTGGCTCAGTGGGTTAAGCCTCTGCCTTCGGCTTGGGTCATGGTCTCAGGGTCCTGGGGTCGAGCCCCGCATTGGGCTCTCTGCTCAGCGGGGAGCCTGCTTCCTGCCCCCCTCCCCCCACCCCCCACCCCCGCCCGCCTGCTTCTCTGCCTACTTGTGATCTCTCTCTGTCAAATAAATAAATAAAATCTTAAAAAAAAAATAAAAATTTAAAAAAAATTTAAAAAGGGAAATTAAGATCATGTTTTGACAGCTTTTTTAGAGATGAGGAGGAGGCAATACACATCACCCACAGACTGAATTAACTTACAGTGTGTGGGGCGAAAAGTGCTGCTATCATTCTCAACAACAGTGAGAGCTGGTAGGGGTTCAGAGCGTTTGGAGCTGGGGAAAACACTACCTGCACGAATGGATCAATATTTTAGATCTTCCATGGAGAGGACTGAAAGCACGATTTAAAGATCGTAGGGTGGTTTGTTGTGGTTACACCTTGACCCCCTTGTCAAGTTTGTCTTTACTCTTACTTCCTTCTTCGCAAATATGTTTGCAGCTTTAGAAATCCTTATGGTTTCTTCAACTGTTGAACAAAAAACAGAGACTCTTTGTGACAAAGGCAAGCGAAACGCAAAATGATTTAACCGAGCAGTTAAGCTATAGCTATAGTTTGATACATATTATAGAATATTGTATGATCCCTCTTGCATTCTTCCTGTATCTGTGTTCTTATCCTTTTAGTAGAATGAGTAGAGTCCGCGTTAGCTCGTTGAGGCTCCTGATTCTGGCCTCAGTCGTGCTGGCCAGAGACGGACTGGGATGATGATGACAAAAATGGTGGTAATAGTAACAGGGAACATGATAGGGCCCCTACTACCTCACAATAATCAGGGAAATAGAAACTATTATTTTTCCTGTTTTACAAAAGAGGACACTAAGGCACAGAGGGGTGGGATACACTTCATATGGAAAAAAATCTACTTCCTTATAGAGGAGCCTGGATTTAAACCCAGACATTTGAACCCAGGATTTAAAGCCTGAATGCTCTACCACTATCCTTAACTACTCTTTTGGTGAAACTGAGGGTCAATTTCACAAATAACAAATAATATGTATTGACTTATGTTTTCTAAGGCACCCAGAAGTCACATCTACTTATCAAATAATGTTGTAATGAGGGTTTCTACGATATTATGAGGGCTAGAGATACAGGCGAAAAACAAATACCTCCCTCCCACACCACCATCACAACAACCCATTTTGTGTATAAAGTTGAGGTAAAATTAACCAAAACTCAGGAAAAGCTCAGTATATTCAGAAAAGATAAGCAGAATGAGACCAGACTGCACTTTCACAAGGGAAACTACAGGCCTCTGTTGGCACCAAATCCACTCAAGTTAACAGGGAAACACCCAAATGTAAAAGTTCTAGACCTACAGTAAAAACAAACAAACAAAAACCAAACCAAAACAAAACAAAAACCGCTGACCTCTGGAAAACAGTAAATTTGTCAATTTGGATAGATCTTTGCAAGGTTGAGTAAATTACCTAGTCCAATGTCCTGCTGATTGGGTTAAGATATATTCAAATCATTTCAATATGGAAGATGGATCCTACCTTTGTCATTACCATCATGAAGATGTAGAAGAACCAAATGGAGAAAACACAGGCCTGGTCTCCTCTACCCAGGCGCTAGACTCTATCCCGACTACTTCTCATGGGGAGGACAGATACTAAGGAGAGATAGTCCTGAAATTGTAATCTCCTCCAAATATCTAAACATTTTGCTTTGCCTCTTGTCTGACCAGGCAGATGCTCTGTGATTCTTTCTTTCTAAGTTTCTTTGAACATTATATCAGCAAGACACTGGAGCCAAGGCCAGTCTTACGCAGTAACAAGACTTCTCTGTTTATTCCATGCCCTGTTTCTCCATAGTCACTTCAAAAATCTTCCAACGTTACAAAACACACCACTCTTTAATCAATTGGTGACTTTTTAAGGCTAAGGGGCGTCCCTTCACCAACTGTATACAATGTGTTCATCCTGAGGTTAGTAATTATAACTTGGTCTTGTTTATTTAGTGTATCATTCAGGGGATAAGATACAAACAATGGAGTAGGGTTGCAGATACCAGTTAATTAAAAAGCTAGTCAGCCAAAGGGCCTACGAATGAAGTTATGGAGCAACATATTGGGATGTCTCTGTGACACTGTTTGCCGACTGACTGAAATTCTGCATATGTCAAGTTGATCTTTGGTTCTGTCCAAGGGAGTTTATTTGCTAAAATACCTAAAATAATCTGTGTTTACTTTTACCCTCAATAACCCACTTCTTTTTTTTTTTTTTTTTTTAAGATTATTTATTTATTTATTTATTTGACAGAGAGAGATCACAGTAGACAGAGAGGCAGGCAGAGAGAGAGAGAGGGAAGCAAGCTCCGGGCTGAGCAGAGAGCCCGATGCAGGACTCGATCCCAGGACCCTGAGATCATGACCTGAGCCGAAGGCAGCGGCTTAACCCACTGAGCCACCCAGGTGCCCCACAATAACCCACTTCTAACGCATGGATCTGAAACAACATATTATTAAAACAGCAGGAGTAAAAAAAAAATAATAAAAATTTTAAACATAAATAAATAAATAAATAAGAAATAAAAAACAAACAGCAGGGGTATTTTTGAAAGCTCTCAATTTTTTTTTTTTTTAATCTGTCAGTCCTTTGCAGAGCCATCCAGCAAAATCAAATAGAATGACTATGAACTAGGATATTGGAATAGCAGAGGCAGAATAATTTCACCAAGCAGTAAAGGCACATTTCAGTGGCTTCAGGCTAGAGCTGAGTACCCTGGGATATGAAGCTTAAACTGTACCCTCTACATATTTAAAAAGTGCAAATAGTTAGGCATTGCCCTGCAGGTCCCGTAGCCTGGCCTCCCTCTGGGCACCAACACACAGGACAGCTTTCCTTCACCAGGACACCCCTCTCCTTTATTCTCTGCCGTTTCCCCCTCCCCCCCAATTTGTACTGCCCCTTCTAGCCCTGAAATGATATCGAATGACTATATGGTGATCAGAAATGACCTTCCCGATTGCAAAAATCAAGCCATTTTCAAAACAATAAAACCAATTCTAGGTAGTACTTCGCCTTTTATTCTTAAATGTCCATTTTTCCTCTACCGTTTGGCAAAAAACACTCATTTCCAGAGGCTTTTTCTAGTCATAGTCACAGTGATGTTGTTTAAAGTTTATTGGGCAGGGAAAACCCACAGTTACCTTTTCAACCTTTCTAATTTGTATTGGATTCTAAGCTCCCACATCTTGGCCCTCGGGCATTTTCCTTGATAAAGCCCTCCTACCTTCCAGTCCAACAAAGACCAAAGACTTTGGATATGAAATTTTAAAGTAACCACTGGAGAAGAGGCTTCAATTGTATTGGCCCAACTGGCAATCTGTGGAAGGCCACATGAATTGCTCAGAGATAACGCCCTGCCTTTCACCTTGCGGTCACCGGTTTGAGTCAAGCAGAGATTAACGGTGTCCGAGGGTTGTTATCATCTGGTGATGGCTTGGGAGCTGATATGAAATAAATTGCTAGTATCTTGCGTCTACTTGCCTGAGGTCGCTGGGTTCAGGCTATTTTAGGGACCAGATCCAAATCTTAGCTGCAATGGTTACTCTAAATGGAACCTTCTGTGCAAAGATCAAATGCTAAATAAACCCGTAGATTATGCCTTCTCTTGCACTAATGGAAGATATCCTCTCAGACAAGGTTGGAAGTAAGCTGGGTAGTTGGGGGGAGCCGAAATGGGCTAGATTTGCGGTTCTGAAGACAGGCCTCTGAGTATTTAATTTAAATTCTACCCTGGGTCCCCTACAGGTGACTATACCATTTGCCCTTGAATTCTGTACCTGGATGTTAGCGTCATGCCCTCCTTCTGAATCAGTCAGAGGGTTCCCCCGGCCCCACCCCAATCTATCATTTCATCTATCTTTCACAATTGTTAAATTTAAGGAAAATGCAAAACCTTTTAACAAAAAAATTGGGGAACCCAGGCATGGTTTCTAAATATATGAATGTGCACAAAGAGAAGGAAAGATCCATTCACACTAAATTTTCTCAAGTTTTAAATCAGGGCCAGGTAATATTTCGTTGTTATTATTGTTGATTGTTTGGCTTTGGTTAAAGGCGCTTTTTGGTTTGAATCATTAAAATATTTGCTTAAATTTTCTACTTTACATTTCATGTGTAGGTGATACTAAAAGTAAGTCTTATTTACTTCATTTGTTATTTTACAATGTGTGAAACAGCCTCATGAACATAAACAGGCCTAACTAGATAAGATATACAAATAAAATGGACTTTTTATATTATTTTGTTAAAAAAAATCAAGGTTTCAAAAAGTTAGGGGTAGATCTAAATATCACTGGGCTGCCATCTTGTCCAGGTTTTCATCTCCAAGTTCACCCTTGATTCACAAGCTATGAATCATAAAAACCAACATCTCTTAATTTGAGGTGGTTACAGCCTTTTTGTGAATTTATTGAAAGCTATAGATGTTCTGCCCACACCTCCCAAGTTAGACTGAACAAAGACAAAAAAAATTTTTTTTATACAATTGAGGGAATTTATCCTCAATTACTCTAAAATCCATCCATAGACAACCATTTCCAAAGGAAAGTTTGAACCACAGTTAAGAATTCTTGAAAAAGGGGCACCTGGGTGGCTCAGCCCGTTAATCATCTGCCTTTGGCTCAGGTCATGATCTCAGTGTCTTGGGATCCAGCCCTGCATCAGTCTCCCTGCTCAGCCGGGAGCCTGCTTCTCCCTCTGCCTCTTCCCCTGCTTGTGCTCTCCCCTCCCCACCATGTCAAACAAATAAATAAAATCTTGGGGAAAAAACTGAATTCCTGAAAAGGATATCAGCTCAGGCATCTCTTAATAAAAGCATGTATTATACACTCCATACCTTTAGCTATACATATCAAGGGGAAAAAGGAGGGAAAAAAAGGAAAAGAGAAAGCAATGCACCCATTTAAAATGGTCAGGAATCAAAATTATTGGTTTAATCAACTCAAGTATTTGTTCTTGAAAAGGGAGAATGTATGTTTGTACCAAGTTCTCCACTTCTCCATCTCAAGATCAGAAGGCCCTATCCATGGCCAATTTTAAGAGGAGATAAAGGCTATGCTTTTTAGTAAAGATGGTAACAAATAAACTGAGTTCTTGTTAGCCTTCTAAAGCTTCAAAGTGGCCAACTTGGACTAAAATTAAAAATAGAACCAACTTAATCAGCAAGAAGAACTATTGAAAAAGGCATTTCAATTAGAGACTTGCTTCAATTTAAAATGTATGATATTAATGTGATTTTTCATTCCAAAACTACCTAATTTCATTTTTGGGTATGTGTGTGTGTGTAAAAATCTCCAAAATATCTGTCCCCCATAAAAAAATCCCTTAGTATTGTCGTAGCTATTAAGAATGAACGGCTGGAAACTTCGAACCGAACTCTAAGGTCATCAAACTGGCATGGGTCAGTAGGCAAGAGGGACTCAGGAAAAGCTTTACACGTGCACCCTTGGTGTTCTAACTCAACTCAGTATTCACCCGGTAACCAGTGTTCCGGGGGTGCTCCGGCGCCGGGCACCAACCGGAAGCCGTAGGCAGGCGGCGCCCAGGCCCCGAGGACGCGGCGACACCTCGAGGGCCCAAACCCTCGGCTCTGGGATCCAAGCCCAGGCCCGGCCGGGGAAGCAGGGTTAATGCGGCTCTAAGGACAAGTTGTCTGGTTCCCGTGTCTCCCCGCCGCAAGGAGCTGGGAGGAGGAAGTGTGGGCCTCGGGGCTGGCCCGGAGCGCGGCAGCGGTGGGCGTGCGGCAAGATGAGCGCCCGCGTCGGCCTGGACCCCGGCGCGGTGACCTCCCGCTTCGCGACACTGCCAAGCACCACCCTGGCGGTCGGGAGACCGCGGAGGCGGCGTTAGATGGAGCACGCCGACTCCTGGCCCCCCAGACCCCCGCTTCAGCCTCCACAGGGGACCTGGCCACCCGGCCTCGTTCGGCGGCGAGCAGCGCGCGGGGCAACGCGGGCTCGAGGCCCGCTGCCGTCGGAGGTACGGCGTGGGACGGGGGTGGTCCCGCGGGGCCCCGCGGCGGGCCCGACGCTCCTCTCGCCCCTGGAGTCACTGCCCGGTCCCCGGCACTCCCTCTCTCTTCTCCGAGGAAACTCAGCCCGCGGCGCCGCTGGGGCTGCGGACGCCCAGCCTTCCGCACCCTGGGCCAGTTTGCGGAGGGAGGGGGACCCGGTGCGGTGCGCTTGCCGCACTCTTCCAGGAAGCCCGGGAACGCGCTCGGGCCCTGCTGGCGCGGCCGCTGCCAGGGCGTCCTCAGCGCCGTCGACTGCGAGTGGCCAGGCCCGAAGGCTTCCGCGCCGGCGACAGGAGCGCCCCGCGAGCGTTCCAGACTGGTCGGGGCGCGCCGGCAGCGGCCTCGGGGGCTCTGCGCCCGGGCGGAGGAGCGCGGGAGTCCCGCGGGGCAGCCCCGGACTTAGGGCAACGCAGACGTCCCCGGCGCGGGCCTCCACCGACCCCGGCCGCCGCCTTTCTGGCCGCGCTCCATTAAGAACAGGGAGGAGGGGCAGTGGCCGGCGACCCGCCCCTCTTACGTCTGGAGGGGACCTTATGCCTACAGGCAAGCTTTCCCCTCCCCTTTCCCAAAGTCCTCGCGTTTGTTAAATCCGGTTAAATGAAGAACACCGAAGTCTCCCGCTCTGCTGTCGGGAAGTACGCCTCTTCTTAAGAGCGTCGCAGCTAAAATGTGGTTTGGCTGTAAGCTGATGATCAAGGAGCTGTGGTCAGACACCCACTCCAGAGCATCGCTATTCAGGGACCATGTTGTCACACACGACGTCCATTAGGCCCCAGTAATCCGCCATCAACGCGTTTTAGAGCCATTTGAATGTTAAGGAGATTTTTATTAATGGCCCATGAGCCTAAAATGTGACTATTGGTTCTCGGAACAGATTTTAACAACTAGAGGCTGGGATGAATGGTTTTTCCGGTTTCAGTGTAGCCTCAGGTCCCTGGAAATTCCAGCTGGGAGATTGGGAGCAGGGCCTAAGGGAGAGCCTTCACCGAAAACCCGACTCTCAGGGGGCGCTTTCAGGCCATGACCTGAGGAACTTGGGGTGGAGGGCGGCAGACCCCGCTGTAGAGTGCAGGCAGTTCAAGGGGGTAAAAATCAGCAATGCTAGAAACTGGCATCTTATTTTTAAAGACACGTTGGGCTGAAGTGTCTCAGTGATGTCAAGTAGACTAAGAAACCCTTAATCCGGAGGCCCCCTTCCCATCACCACAGTGGGCAAAGGAAGGCCAGGATACTGAGACAGGGTGGCAGAGTATTCTGATTCTTGGACAGTTTTTTCCCTTGTGCTGCTGAAACAGAAGTCAGTTCAAACTTTGGCTGTTTACCATTATATTTGCTGTGGGATTCTTTTTTTGTTTTCTTTGTTGTTGTTTTTCTCCACCCCAAATAACGTGTTTCCTTCCACCAAGAATTGAAGGTAGAGTGGGGGAGATTAAGGAATAAAAGTGAGTCATAGACCTCATGCTGTTCGACTTTCCCTTTAGAAGAAAAACAAAATTCAAAGTCGACCCTCCCCCCCAGTAATAGCCTGGCCTCTCTGGCCCCTGCAGTTATCTTTGACCAAATGGGTTGGATTTGGTAGGGCTCCTTTATTTGATTTTGCTTATTGTTTGTTTTTAGTCGGCAGCAGGTTGATTTTTAAATATAAAACGCACTGCTTGCAAAAGAGGAAGTCTGATTCCCTTTAGAATGGGGTTGGTGTGGAGGTGAGGGGTGGGATGCATGCATTGCTCTTGGGAGCTGCTGCATAGTAGAAGGGCTTTCAAAGGCTTGCCTGCTTACTTCTCTTCAGCCACTTCTGCATACAGAAGCTTCCTCCAGCTCTCCTATTGGGTTCTATTTCCTTCCAATTGCCTACATCAGAAAAACTACCCTTTCCAAATAGTGCCTAAATTTTGTTTTAATCAGGTTAAAAACAAAACCAGGTATGATTTCAAGGCCTCGTATTGCTATTAACAGGCAGTTAGAAAGAGATGCTCCAAGCAATCCTATACAATGTGTCTCAATACACCAGAGCACTATGGTTTCACATGTAATGTTAATTCTGTCCGAGACAAATCCCATAATCTGTGCAGTTTCAGAGCCTAATACTGAAAGACATCGGGGTGGGTTTTGTTTGGGGTTTTGCTCTCTCCATCCCAGGGTCTCTGTATCTTTCCTGTTGTCCTAACCCAAGGGCGCAAATGGGGCGGCTGGGGAACCAGGTTTTATGAGGGCGAACTGTGCTTACAGGACGCTGCCAGTTTAGCTGAGAAAAACAGAGGTGTGTTGAAGGCACTGGGCACAGATCTGGGCATGCAGATGAATTGACTGGTGACTGGACGCTTTTGTGGTAGGAAAGGGAAGAGCTGTCCTTTCTAAAGATTTGGAAGGAAGACAGGAAGCCGGCTGAGGTCGTGGCTGAGCCCGACCCTGCGGTCTTTCCATTTTGGTTGTTTTGTATGAAGTCAGCTTCCGTTTGTGTGGGATGCTCCCGATTCTTGCCTGACTCCTTTGTTTTTCTCTTTTGCATGATTAAAACATGTCTCTGTATGCAGTAAACCACCACCTAACACTGGCACGCCTGGTTTTGGGTTACAGCTTTGTCGGGGTAACAACACCGAGATTTTCACCGGGTGTTAGAAGCGGGTTTAAACTTGTGTTGTGCATGCCGGGTCTGGCTACCCGATCATCCCCCACTTCTGGTTAAGTGGGGGCGGGCACAGGACTGCGGGCCCCCGCCCTGCAGGTAACCGGAATGGGCTGCCTGGCGCTGTCCAGGACGCCGAAGGCACCGCTTCCCCATTCCAGATCCGGCATCCAGCTTTGGGGCGGTGGAGTGCTGCGCCCGGGGCCAAAAAGAAAAAGACAGGGCACTCGGTTAAAAAACGAAATGTAGAGGGGGTAGAAGAAAAAGCTTGAGTCAACGGTATGAGGACCCCTTCTGAACGCCTCAGCTCAGAGCCAGGGACCCCAAGGGAGGGCGGAACACTCAAACACAACTTACCCAGACCCGCTAAAGCACCTGGCTTTCCTGGGAGACCTCCGAGGGCCCTAGGCAGGCCCAGCTGGACTCCCTGTCGGCGCCACGGCTGCCCTGCGGCGGGAGCCCCCGCTGTGGCGGAGGCGGCGGCCTCCCCCTCGCTGCTGGGAGGAGACCCAAACGTCTGCGGCGCTTCCTCCCGGGAGACGAGGAAAGCCAGAGGCCGTAGGCCCCGCCAGGCCCGTTTTCGGCGTCCTGGCCCCCTCTCCCGGACCCTGCTTTCCTTGGGCCTTTCTCTCCAGCCAGGGAGCTCGCCTCCCGGCCGGACCACACACACACTTGTCCCCCATCCCCCAGACTCGGCCGGCCGCGATGTCAACCGGGCTCTCGGCGCCCCCCACGCCCGCGGCTGACCCTGAAGCCAGACTAAGGGGCTTGAGGAGGCCGCTCTCTCCCCGCTGGCAGCGCGCAGGACCCGTAGCAGCGCCTCAGCCCTGCCCGCGCAACCCACAGCTTCCTGAGCCCGGGCGCGGCCGGATCCCTCGAGGCCTGAAGACCAGGCCGGGTGGGGCGGGCCGCGGCTCCGCTGAGGTCCTGGGTTCAGACCCGAGCCCGAGGCAGACCAGAGGGAATGAGGGAGAGAGTCTCCTGTCGCCCCAGCCAGGCCCGCAGGGTCACGAGTGGGGTCGGAGGATGGCTGGCATCAGCCTGGAGAACTGACTTGGGCCTCTGCCCCAACTCGGCCTCCCAGGGTCAGGGATGTGCTTACTTTCCCCGGCTAACTCTGATGGGCAGGCGAGATTTGGAAAAATACCGCTCTGAAAGGTGGCCATGGATTCGGCAGAGAGCCCGAGCCGCTCTCCTGCGCCACCACTGCCCACACCTTGGCGCTCAGTTCCCGCAGTCCCGCCCGGGGCCTCCCGGGGTCCTCTGCCTCTCGCGTCCAGGCGGTGCCGCACTCACAGTGGGGACACACGGAGAAAAGGTGTGATTAAGGGAACCGAGCGGGAGAGCAGTTGAGGAAACTGACCATTATCTAAAACCATACATTTCGATAGTCGAACTTGACTTGATTGAATTTCTCTTATCTGTGAAGCTTAGAAACATTCCCAAGGTGAAATAAGAGGACCCAGAATCTTGGTGCGTAAGATAAAGGTTTGGGCCAACAGATCTTTGTGAGTCAGACTACCCCACCTGACCTCCGTCCCCCCAAGCGAAGATTCTGTTGCCGGTTAAGCTCATTCCTTAATTGCCAAATGCAGCTGAAGTCGCTCCCTGACGCCTTCGGAGGGTGACGTCATTTCAGTACAAGAACCTAAAGACTGGGCTTAACTTTATTAAACTGGGTCTGGACCAGGAGTGGTGATCTGGACTCTTTAAGCCAGCGCTAGCTTCCCCGCCCCCGCCCCTCCCTCTGTTGCCTGAGGTCAGGGAGAATTCATTTCTACTTTCCCGTCAATTCAAAGGGATTTAACTCCGTGGTCTGTTAAGCGAAGTTGTGCAAAGGTGATGGAAAAATTAGTTTCAGAGGGTCCTCAACGCCTTTTTCCGACCTCCCTTTTTATAGCATCGGGAGAGAAACCAAACTGCGTTATTTGCTGAGCAGTGCCATGTTTGTCATTATATATAACGAAGGGGGGGGGGTGTGTCTTTACTGATCCTTTGTGGGGCATTCTGAAAACTGAAAGCAGTGTGAGAAATTACTTTGTATCTGCTTTACTGTTGCTTGAGAAAAGCTGGGGGAGCATGAGCCCCAGAAGATGAACATGGTAAAACAAAGTCTCTCTGGGGCTTCAGTTTCCCTTTGGTGTAGACTACTGTAGGACTGTTCTCAGTTCGTACTGGAAAATCTTGCCATCAAGTTTTGCGTCAGTTGCTGGTTGTAAACTACTGCATTTCCTTTAGCAGTAAAACAAAACCAATTCACTTATTAGGCAAGATGATGTAGGGTCAAGAGAGCATGCACAGCCAGGGACAGAAAAATTAGCCAGAAAACAAAATGGTCGCAACTGCTAAAGTTCATTTAAAGTTCATTTTAAATTTTTAAGTTCACTTTAAAGTTACAATCAAGAGTTATTTAATTCTGGTCAAACTCGAGAGCATAGAGTTTAAAATGAAATTAAATATTTGCTTTTACCTGAGGAGCACCATGACCATTGGCTCATTTGCCTTTTCTGGTGATTGGTATACCAAATGCAGGTAGAACTGAAAACAGACCTTCCCCCCCACCCCCTCAGCACTTTCTTTAAACAAAACAAAAACAAAACTGACCAGGATGCCTTATGTTCAACTACTGAAATTATAGGTTTTAAAACTTTTCTGAAACTCTTTTGTTCAGAAATCATTTCTGCCTGAATTGCTTTCAGATTCTGATTACATTCCCTCATGTTTACCTCAGATTTTTTTGAAAGTTAAAAAAAAGAAATCCCCTTCATCAAATGAGTAAAAACAAGGAATTCTTGTCATTCTCATTTTCTCTGAAGTACTACAGTTCTTCCCTTCTCACTTAAAAAAAAACCTGATCTATGTTAAAACCTATCAGTAAAGTGCCCAAGAAATCATTATGGTATGCAGCTGGGAGGGAAAAGCAAGGAGAACAAGATCCTAATGACTATTAGGCTCTCTATGTTCTATTTCAGAGCAGTACTGATGGAAATCACAAGAAGGTTTAGATACCAGTCACTCCTACCTAGTTCATCCATAGATAACACCAAAAATGCTTTTTAAATAAAGTTTGCTAATTTCCTCTCGGAGGTAAATAAAACACGTTTGGGGAAGGAGAGGCTGAATGTGGGCTTCTCATCCATAAAGAGTGGTATAAAATTAAACTGGACCCAGTGTTGTGCTAGAACCATTTTAATATAATTATACATATCTGCCAAATCCAGGAAGAAAAGGTTTATGCATATATAACTTTTCCAGTTAACATCTGCAAGCATAAACGACAATGATCTCAGTTTATAAAATTCATCAGGGCCAGAGCAATTGACCAATGTCTCTTTACTGCTAGGCTTACCAACAGTAAATTACAGATGAATTAGTGTCCTTTTGTTTTTCTTCTCTCACTCTCCTTGTCCAGAGACATTTTTGTTGTAAAGTTTCAGTGCAGCTCACCTCCAGCCAAAGGTAATCTTTTTGATAAGTACTCAGTTGCTCTGAATTTGCTTATAATTATAACCTATTTAATCACAGAAGAACCCCTGCAGAGGTGGAGTTCAAGGTTGCATACAATAACAGGAGATCACAGTTTTGAAGTCTAGCACAGATTAAAAACCACAGATGTACCATTTATATAAGACACACACTGATTGTCTCTTAAACTACATATTGACTCCTTATGAACATTATTTTTAAATAAAGTAGTGCATCTAGGACAATCAGTCGCACAATTCACACAGCCCTGAAAAGTTTTTCAGTGCCAACTACCAGTTGGTCATGAAACGTGAGTGAGCTTGAGACACGGTCCATTCCTAAGATTCAACCACGGATTGGCTAAAACATTGGAACACCTCTGCTTAAGAAGGCTATGTCCTGCCTCTCACAATTTAGTTTTGTTTATTTTTGGTGGTGTTTGGTTGCACATGGCTAGAATGCTCTTGATCACTTTGCAAATCAGGAAAACCAATGACCTAAAACTATGACAGGATCTTAAGTAGACTGGTTTGTCCATTTCAGGTTGCTGGTTGGTAGGCCCCTCTAAGGCCCTTCATTTTTCCTTCTATGCCTCCCGGAACATTGATCAGAAGATGAGTCTGAGCATCATCCCATCTAACTCTTTTAACCAATGCCTGGCTAAAACTGGAATGTCCAGCCCAGTATATTTAAAAATCACCCACAAAGAGGTTCTACAGATCTTCACAAAACCTGGAATTTCCATGAGGATGTCTGATCTTTATAATCCAAGCAGTCAGCATTGAAGTTAAGCTTCCAGGAGGCAGTTTGGTCCTTATAATCCAAGCAATCAGTGGTTGAGTTAAAACCCAAGCTTGAAGCTCCATATCCCTGGGTGGAAAGAGAAGCTGGGGACTGATTGAGATGGCTGGTGACTGCATTGGTACCCATGGGGCTGAGTGTGGCCCCTGGTCCAGGAAGCTGGTGATGCATTGGGGTCAAGTAAGATCCACAGTCCATGCCCCCAAAGTAGGAAGTTGAGCCAGCATATCCTTGACTATAACCTGAAGCCTGAGTATAGGTCATGGGATAAGACCTCTGCATGCAGGAAGAGGAGGTGGACAAGGGATCTGACAGTGGGGAGATGGAAGCTGGGCTCCAGATAGACACAGGAGCACTGCTGCTGGAAATGGCCGGGACTGAGGTGCTAGAGGGGGGAGTGAACTGGCCACTTGTTCCACTCTCTGAACTCACTTCACGAGCTGGTGATGTCTTCTTTTTTGCAGGTCTCACTTTGTTTTGACCTCCATTCTGTTGCTGCTGCTGCTGTTGGCGGCACTTAGCTCTCCGATTCTTAAACCATACCTTGAAAGGGACAGAAATTTCTTTAAGGTGGTTTCAATAAGGACAAGAGTGGCTCCCAGATTACAGATGAGCTAAGCACACTATATGTACTGCCACTGAAAACCCATGATATGATACTTTTATATATACCCCTGGAATTAGAAGAAAATGGGGAAGCTCGGTCTAAAAGCACTTCACCCCTAGCCCAGAATAATAAATCCTATGGTAAAATTTTCCCTCTCATTTCCTATCTCATATTTCACCTCAAATACACACATACACATAGATCCAGTGGTACTGTGGAACACTCTTATGGGGGAATACAATGTATCTAGGTCTTTCGGAGGGAAACACAAAAAAGGTGAGGGAAAACAATTCTGTTGTCACTAGCCAACAAGAATAGCCTAAATGCAAAGTTTATAGTCTATCTTCCAGGGAATAACTGCTAATCACTCTACCTTTTCCTCTCTCCTTGAAAGACAAAAGAAAGCGCCAAGGAGAAGTGATCCTGTTGGAGGAGGTGGTCTGAAAGCCACTATTTGCTGCACTCTTTATGGTAAGTGAAATGACTTGGTATATAATCTGCTGGGAGCTTGAGGACAGACTTCTCTGCTCATCTCAAGTCTGACACTGGAGTCTCTGCCTTCAGCACACGGGATTCAGTTTCCTGTACTATGTTCACTGGCTTTGTGAATTTAAGCCTCTGACTGTTAACTGGGCCACCAAGGCTGAGCCTATCACCCATCCAGAGACTTTTATTTTCTTTCAGTGAAGACCTGAGTTCAAGCTTCACAAATGCTAAAACTTCTTCCCTCTTACTTTGAAAATCTTTTTCCTGGTTTGCAGTTCACACTGATACGTCCTAGCTGAAGTGGAGTCTCAGGGATGTGTGTATGTTCAAGGGCTGAACATTTCTTTCCAGAGAACTCTGTATGGTGCTTGCATTTCAGAAAAGTTGGAGATTACTTTCCCTCTCCAGCCTCAGGTCAAGTTAAAGGGGGTGGGGGAGTGTCAATGAGGATACTGCATTGATATTTTATCTGCTAAATGGCTCAGAGCTAACAAATTCTGTTCAATCCCCAAGAAGTTAAAGAAGACACTTTTACTGTGTAATTTATTTGGTAAGAGCACCAACTGCTTCCACAACCTGGCTCTACCGTACCCAACTGACATGTGACTTTGAGCAAGTCATTTACTCCATTTCTTTCACCTGTAAAAATACTGGGACTATCCAGGAGCTAAGCTTCTTTCACCCCTAAAAGTAGATGAAAATGGGGTAGGATTTCCACATGGGGAAAAGGAAGTATTAAAATATTAAGTAACTGTCCTTGAAATCTTCCCTGGGCTGAGCACCCAAGAGCTCTAGAATTGTGCTTTATTACTGGAGCTAAATCATTGTCTTACCTTACAGCCATAAGGGTTAGGGTTAGGCACGTGAAGGGGCCTTAGAAGAGTTTACTGGCCTCCAGCGGGAGCGCTCAGTTTCAAGCCTTCCTTTGGTCCTCTTTAAGACCTGGGACTCTCCTGGGTCCTCAACATACACCCGTGCTTAGGGGAGGGGTGGCACAGGAAGAATGTTCTATCTACGTCTGCCCTACCTGCACCCTGGACTCGGGCAAGTTGATTTTCAGCGCCACCTCCTCCCGCATGAAGATGTCTGGGTACCGGGTCTTAGCAAATAGAGCTTCCAGCACGTCTAGCTGCGCCCGGGTGAACGTCGTCCTCTCCCGGCGCTGTTTCCGGGGAGTGGCTGCGGGACAAGAAGCCCAGGGCCCTTTAGGGTGGGGGAGCAGTTTCTCAGTCATAGGGGTCTCTGCGGGTGCTCCGACTCCCCCACCCCCAGTTCCCCCAGTTCCAGCACTTCCCTTGTCCTCCCAGCCATGCAACCCGAGCCTATCAGTGTTTTCCCCACCCCCCTCCCTGGCCTCGGCTCCTCCAGCAAACACTGGGTAGCAAGACACACACCATGCCCCCCTTTCCAGGGGAGACCCCCCTCCACCTGACGTTGGAGATTGCTCCAGCCAGAGTGGCTTTTCCATGGATAACAAATGAAATAAAAGAAAGCCAAAATCCAACCCCCTCTCAAAATGAACCCCTAAACCACAACACACAAACAAAAATCCATTCCGTGAAGTCAGAGGATCCCCAAGGACCGCAGTTCGGATTAATGGGGCTTTTTAAGACTCCAAGGGCCTTTGTTCCTCCATCTTTAAAATGGGGGCATATTTAAAACTTATATGAGGATTTAAAAAACAAAACAAGCAAAAAACCAAAACAAACCCCCCCCAGATCTGATTGGAAAGGAAAGCACCCATATCCAGGGTGAATCACACCTGTAGGGATTAGAGGCAAAGGGCCTGGGGGTCAGAGGGGAAGCCCAGGCGTGGTGGGGAGAATTTAAGAGGTGAGACCCAGCCTCTCCAGAGGGCACTTCCGAAGAACTAGGCTTTGAGATATGGGTGGAGGGAGTGACCTTCCGTCCCCCCTTCTCCTCACTGCAGTGTGTCCCCCATTCACTCCAATTAAGAATAACGCATTGTGAGTTTCTGCAAGTGTTGCAGGATCCACCTATTCCCTCCAGCCCCCAGTCTTCCCTCCAGCCGGTAAATGCCCTGTGGCTCTGAGCTGCTCCTTAGAAGGAAAACCTAGTGGGGAACACCACGCTTGGAGCTGGAGTGGGGCAGCATGACCATCAGCCCCAGTACTCTGGGGGAAAAGGTCTCACATCCCCGTGGGGCGGGCGTGGGGAAAGGCGGAGCAAGAGTGCCGCAAGACGAGGCTCACTTACCCGGGTAGCCCACCGAAGGGTGCAGCAAGTCCATGCCCGAAGTGGTCAGACTCAGCCCATTGACTGCGTAAGGCGGTTGCTTAAGATAAGACATCATGCTAAGGTTGTTTGGAGGCGGAAAATCAGCCCAAATCGGGGGGACCCAGCCAGAAGGTCTCGCTTCGCCAGGAGTGGACAGATTCCAGATCCTTGGTGTGTGGGTTGGGAGCAGTTGAACTATGGACAAAGCAAACAAACAAACAGAGGTGCTGGTTTACTGCTTCGCAGGCGGCAGCTCTTCCACGTTCCACCACTAACTTTAAAAAAACCCTGGGCTATGCAGGGTAGAGGCTTTTAAAGGACTTGCAACCCACCCCACCCCCACCCCCACCCCCAGCTGCTCTGGAACTGGAGGGGATGGAGAGAGACCAGATAAACCTGTCTTCCCCACCCCCACCCTAAACTTAAAAAAAAAAAAAAAGTACCAGAAGAAAGCAATTACAATCTGCCTTCCCCGAAGAACAAAACCCCACGCCTTCAAATGCACACATTGCATTCCTATCCCTACATTTGCATAGGACTCATTGGCTGGCACTAGCTAATTGTCTCAAACAAAACTTGATTGGGGCCATTTGCAGAGACAAAGAACTCTTTGGCTAAATAAATAATGCTGATAACAAAACCCATTGGTGAGAAACAAAGAAACAATTCAAGAAATCTACCTCTCCCCAGACTGTTGCCTTTCCAAGGCAAATTCTAATTACCTTAGCTTTTTACCACTTTTAACTGCTGTGAACCTAAAATGTCAGTGCATTTAACATCTCAAATACCAACTTGCTAATCGACAAACTTGAGAAAACTGCTCAACCGCTATTACTTCACATTTGAAGTCATTTCCAGTAATCATTTTCACCTAATTAGTAGTCTGGATAATTAGATTTTGAGGTAACAGATTTATTAAGGTTTTGGAGGACCTTGATTATGTGTCTAAAGAACTAAAGCTAAACAAACAGGTATTTAACTTTTAATCGACACCCATCAAATATTTAAACATACTGCAAAAAAAAAAAAAAGTCGTAAAGATTGGCACGAGGTTTGCTAGAAATTCTGAAGTTAGAATCCCACCAATCAGATAATGACAGGCCCCCACATTTGCAAGTAGAAAGGGTGTGCATTTGTAGTGCAAGCCGCTTCCATGTTGATTTTGATGCTGTGGAGGCTGCAGATCCTGTGGGAGACAAATTTTCAGGCATTTGGGTCCTCAGCAACTAGAGCAGAATTTCATGTTAATTCCGGCTGCTTTTTGCACATTTTAGTTTTGAAGAAAGTAGATACACAAACACCCAAAGTTGTGAAACTAATAGAATTTCTCCCTACCTTTCAAGTTTCCTACAATGCTATAAGAAAAAGAGCTCAGAGAGGCAAAAGAAAGGAAGAAAAAGAAAAGTTATTTACTTTCTTCAGCTGAGTGTCTCTCACTGCTCCAAGCAAAGGGATCCAAAATGGATGTTAATATGGGCTGGCAGTTTTCAAGTCTGGCTCTTATTTGCCTAAAAAATGGCACTTATCCTGCAAGGATCTCTACTTTGCAACTTTGACACTATGAGAGATTGCTTCAAAATGGCGGATACAAGATTAGAAGTTCCCTCTTACTTTGACAAAGGTTCTACTGAGTTTTCAGGATTGGATTTTCATATTTACATTGCTTTAGATATCAAGACACAAAATTCCACAAATAGAACTCAGTTATTGCCACTTCTTCCTGATTTAAAGTCATAGCACAAAAATCATGCTTTTCCACCCAGATCTCTATCAGTGTAATTTTATAAATACCCTTCTCGGAGGAATTTGGACTGTCTCATCAACAAAACTAATTTAGTTGCTGCTATAACAAAGACTTGCTATTTTCGGCTCTCTTTTCAAGATATAGTTATTCAGATGCTGTGGAAATAATATTGCTTTAAAATACAGTCATTTTATTTGTCTAAATAGCCTCTAAGCTGGAGTTCTCTTGTGTTCGATACAATACGTTGGAAAAGTTCTGAAGTACTATAGAAAAAAACTAAAACCATAGCACATGCACACATGAGAAATACCGAATTGTTCTTACATGTAGAGCTCTCACCCAGTTCGAAAAGTCTGATTCAGAAAGTGGCACATTCCAATATAAACAGCAGCAAGGGATAGAAAACACCAGGCAAAGGGCCTTCTTGGAGCGCCTTTGCCCTTGCCATCGCAAAAATCACTAAAATTTAGGGATAAACTGTCTCTGCATTTACTACTGTATGCATCTTTAAAAGAAAAAGAAAAGTACCCCCAAACAAAACTACTAAGTCCTCTCCGCAGCAGGTCTAGGTATGCATTCACCGAAGAAGCGGCCACGGGCCCTTCCATCTAACTTCCAAAGCCCCCAAAGAACACCTTTCTCCCTTTCTCTTTAAGCCGAGCCCAGAAGGACAAACAGAAATACCCTTTCAAAAATATAAGCTTCACTCTGATTGCTCCTGAGGTGGCCGCTGGGGAACTCCTACCTACGGGAGCGAGTGACGGTCGCTGGGCGAGTCCCCGTAGCTGGTCTGGTGGGCGCCCGCACCTCCGGGCGCGAGTGCCTCGGTCCGGCGTCCCTGCCCGGCAGCCCCGCAGTCCTGGCGCCCCAGGTCCGGCTCCACTGCCCGCCCCGGCCCGCGCCGCCTTATATCTAACGGTCAATTCGTGCAATCTGTCGCTCTTCCCCCCTCCCCCGCATCTCCCCCCCTGTGTGTGTGTGTGTGTGTGTGTTTTTTTTCTTCCAAGGAGCCCATCTACCAGTTGCTGTGTCCTCGCTCAATAATAATTACCTCGTCCAAGAATTAATTATAATAAATGTTTTCTTGATAAACTAACGAGATAATCCGAGGGGCACACGTCCCTTAATTACAGGCCGTGCTCAGCTCTGCTTCTCGTCCGGGCTGATTAATTTTCTGCATGATGGAAAAGAAACAAAACTACGCGGACTGGCGACTGGCCTGTGGCTCGGAAGACAGCGAAGAGCGAGAGGAGGAAAAGAATGAGGAGAGATGTGGGCACCGCGGAAACAGCCGGCGCGGGCTTCCCTCCCCGGCGAACTCCAGTGAAAGTTTCTGGCCTCAGGGAATCGAACAGCGCTGCCACCCGCGAGGGAGGGAGGAAGAAACGTGCCAAAAGGGTTGGCCTTGACTATTAATTATGGTGAGGAAAAAGCCCCAGTGTTAGCGCTTTGAGGAGAGGTCTGGGTGTCTACCTTCCTTTGGGGGGGGGAGGAGTTTCCTCTCCAACTCGTCTCCAGTGCTAATAACTTTTGGTGCCTGGAAAAAGTCTCCAAGTGAGCGGGAGAAATCCTGACCCCGAAGCTCGAGGTTGGAGGGGAGGATTTCAAGGAGCGACGTCCCCGTCCCCTCCCCAAGTCATCCACCACTCCAGGGTCAACGCAGCTCGGCCTTCTGTCCCACACCCCACTTCAGTCTGAAACGGAGGAAAAAGCCAACGCGGTGGAGTTCTGACGGGGGACTTGGATTTCACGAAATGTGTTCTGAAATCGGACTGTGATTTCAAGAGCCACTTGAACGCATCAACACGAAGACTTCTTTGGAGTTGGCGGCGTGACACGTCGCAGAGGCAGGTTGCTAGCAGTGACCTGATGGTACTCCCTGGGCGGACCGAGAACGGAGGCTGGGCCTCAAGGCACCCCTCGACCTCGGCCCGGCCGGGTCCGGCCCCACGACACCCGGTTGTCCCCGAGCCCGGGAGGGGAGCGCGCGGGCGCGCACGCAGGCGGTGGCGCTGCCCATGGTCCAGAACCGCGGAGGGGCCGCATTCCCCAGTGTAAGGATTCCCGCCCCGTCCCCGCCGCGGCCTTGGGCGGAGCAGGGGCCACTCACCAACACTTCTGCCAGCCCCAGGTGCTCGCGGAGGGCTGCACAGGGCGGGCTCGGAACCACCCCGGGCTAAATCACACAGCAAAACGACTCTCCCGCTCTCGCTCGGCCTGGTGACCCGAGTCTGGGACCACAACAACCGGGGATGGGGGAGTTACTGCACTCCCAGTTTTTTTGGGGGCGGGGGCGGGGAGGAAAGTGATGATCAAAAAGGAAAAGGAGACCTAGTGGTCTTTGGAAGAGGCCGAGAACGAAGGGCGAATCTTGGTGAGCTGCTCTTGGCTCTGGGGAAAGGGGACCGGAAAAAGAGAGGCGAGCGCCGGGCGGAGGAGCTCCCGGCAGCTCCACGCCTCTTCGGTTATCCGCTCGGGTTTCTCTCACGTTCACTAGGGACAAGCAGGGGGCTCGAGCTGCGACCGTCCTCACTCGCAGATCCGAGAGCGAGTGAGGCTCGGAGCACGCCGGCCCTAGAAGACGCCTCTTATCATCATTATTATCATCCATCCATCTAGCTACAGCTGCATCTTTTTGCCTGTGACTCTGAAAATGTCCTTGAGATCAGTGCAAATGACCCAACCACATCTGAGGGCCCAAACGTAAAATAGCAGGGAGAAATGGGCGTTGACATAAAACAAAACCACAAACAAAACCCGGCCCAAACACCCCACATTAGCCTCTCAGGGTTTCCACGACGTTTGGCGGAAGCGGCGACCCCAGGAGCGCGCTGCCTCCCCTCCTCCCACTCCCGCCCTCACCTCCAGATCATACATTTTTCGCAGTGATCGTTACTACACCTAAAAAATTTACGAGGAAGAAAAACACAGCATGCTTCAGAACTCCACGTTCGCGGAAGTGTGTATCAGTCGGTCTATGGGAGGTACGGGGCGATGGTAGTCAGAGGGGCACATGGATATAGACAGACGGACGAGACAGACGGACACTTACCTTACACCCGCACGGGAAGTTAGAAAAAAATTAAATTATCCTTCAAAATTCCAAATAGCCCGCTATCCTAAAAGAAATCAAGAGCATTGAGTTAGAAAGCTTGCAGTCTTCACCCCTCCATAAAAAGCCAAACAACGAAAAAATATTTTAAAGAATAGAAAATGACGAAAGTAGCTCGAGTTCGAAACACGCGTGGGCCCCTCTGTGATACGTACAAAGTAGACGTGATGAGGGCTGCTCTAGCGATTTTTATTTTTAATAACAGTGGAGGCTGAGTTGGAGCTGAGGTCGGTTCCGCTCTCAGGGAGATTTGCTGAGAAAGCGCCTCTCTGGCAACTTTTTGACGCAAACTCTCCAACCAATGGCAGGGAGAGAATGATTGACACATCTAAGCCAGAGGGAAAATAATAAAAACACACAACAGGGGGAGGAAAACAGGCCGCTGCTGCACGGGGGGACGAGCAGGCAACAAATCCAGGCCTCCGACATTACCAGAATGTTCTTGAAAGACACTGGGCTCCGTTAAAATATACATTATGGGCCGGAGCATGCGAACTAATTGTATAATTAAAATGATGGACAGGAAGGCCTCCCTTACCTTTCTTCTCCTTTTCTTCTTTTCCTTCCTTTCCTCCCTCCTTCCCCCTTTTTTTGTTTTGTTTTGGTTTTAGGGAAGGGGAGAAAGGAAACCCATATAATAAGCTGGAAAGATAAAAAATATTTAGGTAAATGCCGAAGAAGAGCGAGGATGGAGGTAACTGGGTTATTGCATTCAACGCCAGCTATAAGCATGTAGATCAAACGCAAAAACCAAGTCAGGCTGAAGCCTAAAACCACCACTATGAGGTTTTAACCAGGATCAGACGGCGCTGAGGGCCAGAAAGGGTAAAAGAAGGAGGCCTGGGAGTGAGGTGTGGGCGTGCAGGCAAGAGAAAGAGAGATACACAAGTCCAAGAACAAACTATTTTCAAAAACTCCGTGTCTCTCCCACTCGTTGCACCCTTCTAAAAATTCCCTGGTCCCCGAAGCCGGAGACTCGGACTCCTGGTATCCGCGCGGGGGTTTTAGAGTTTGAAGGAACCCAAGACAGGCTGCAAAGAACACGAGCCGGGGAATCTAACTCCAGGGACGGTTTGGGGAGACAACGGGAGCCAGGTCAGGATTCGGGGATGGAAGTGGGGTCTGGCTGGACACCCGGGGAGGGAGCGAGCGCAGGAGGCCCGCGCTGGAAACAAGTTTCCGCGTTAGAACAAACGCTACTCAGTGCCCGCCGGCGGGGCCTGGAGCTAACAGCCCGCGCGGCCGGAGCCGGGGGCTGCGAGCTCGGAGGCGGGAGAGTGGCGGCACCGGGGCACCCGAGCCAGAGAGCGAACACCAGCCTAACTTTAATGCCTGGCACAGAGAGCAGGGCCCGACAGCTTTCAAACTGATCTGAGTCCCTAGAAAAGCAGAAGCAGATTGGGCGGGGATGGGGGAGGCACGAGAGCACCGGCTGAGGGTGTGTGAGTGGTGGGTGGGGGGAGCAGAAGACATTTCTTCCCTCACAACTTCCAATGCCGGAGAAGAAAAATAAAATCTCTTTCTAAACACCCTCCCCCTTCCACCATCACCACCACCACCACCACCACCACCACCACCATCACCACCACCACGGCAAGTGGGCCCAAAGAAACAGCTCGCTGCCTTTAATTTGGGGACCTATGTTAATGAAGTTGGTAATTAATTCGTCGCTTTGTTGTCGGTTCTTATACTGTATGTGTAATCAAATGTGGCCGTCCTTGGGATTTACAGCAATTAACGAATTATGGGAGTGCGCACGAGGCAGCAAGCGCTCGGCAGCCCGGCTGGGCTCCGGCTCCGGCTCCGGCTCCGGCTCGGCCAGGGCATGGGCACTCGGCGGCCGTGGCCAGCCTCGCAGGTGTCTCTAGAGCTTTGGGCCCCCGCGTCCCAGCGAGCCCCCGAGAGGCCCAGGGTCTGCCCAGCAACTCCCGAGCCCCCAACGCCCGCTCCAGTCCGCAGAGACCCGCTGGCTGTCGCGTTCCCAGGAGTCGCGACTTTCTGGGGTCCCGGGCTGGGGGGGGGGGAGGGTGAGTACAGACCTTTTTTCCCCTCACCCCGCCCCCACTGTACTGAAACACCTGGCGATCGCGCCCCCCCCCCGCCGCCTTTAATTGGGGGAGGGAGGAGAGAGTGACAAATGCCCTAGGCGGTCTGGCCCATTGGTTGGGAGCACTTGGCCACAGCCACAGTACTTTCGGTGAAAGAAGGGCAAATCCACCCAGATCCCCTGAGCGAGAGCCTCCTTTCTACCCCGAGAAAAGACAGTGTTTCTCCCAGTTTGATCGCAATGATGTTTAAAGCATCAAAGAACGAAAAAGAAAAATGGACGTTGTGCCTCTGGCGGAGGGAAAGGGCCGGAGGGAGGCCTTGGGGACAGTGGGGGTGGGGGTGTGTGTGTGCGGAGAAATATCAGAACACGCACTTGTGATCTCCACGAAGTAAGGGAAGCATTTTGGACTGGGAGAGCTATCTGCTGTGGGGTCCAGTGTTGTGGGAAAACCCTCAAGACCTACGTAGAGGTTTGCAGTGTCTTCTCAGTTGGCGGGGCGGGGGTGGGGGGCAGCTGAATCTCCCTGAAAATTCCCGGGTTCTGTTCGACAAGGGCAGATTTCGGCGCCGTGGGGCGTGGGAGGGCTTTTCACTTTAGAGCGGCTGGGAGCAGAGAGCTCTCGCTTCTCCTTTGCCCTTTAGTCTAATAACTTCGCAGAAATGCAGGACCAATAAACCACGAGTTGGAAATGGACAGTGTTAAATAAACAAGGGTCTCTTTAAAATTCTCATCCACTTCAGATGTCTAAAGTAAGATTGTGATGATTTTGTCACGGTTTGGTAAATTTACCCCTTTAAGAGGCTTTCATAAATCCCAGAACACACCTTCAGCCAGATTTGAATATAGATTTAGGTTTTAAAACCCAGAAGCTGGAAACGCCGCTTTATCAAAGAGAATTTCCCTTTAGCTTAGCAATGTGCTGAAGCTCTTAAAAGATTGGATCTGAGAGAGAGAGAGAGAGACAGAGAGACAGGAGAAAGAGAACTAGAGACAGGCAGACAGGGGGGAAAAAAGACTTTCTTTTTCTTTCTAGAGGAATTCTGCCCAGACTCTGCAGCAGTTGGTAGCAAGAAAGCTTTCTCCTGGGTGTCTCCTGGAAAAGTTGCAAAATTGCTCTTCACCTGTAAGAACATGCTCTTTATCATCCAGTCTCTTCTTGTCAATTTGGAAATTGCAGACAGCCCGGCTCAGGTACAGTCCCCGTAAACCCTATTCTAGGTCAGGACAAAAGCCACTGGCTTGGGTTGTTGGGGGGGCGGGGAGTGGGGGGTTGGGCTCTTGTACTGAAAAACATAAAGGCTTGGTGGGAGAAAAAGACTCCTTGGATGAAAAGTCTAACTCTTGATTTTCAGTAAGTCCTTGAACTTCCAATATACTTACTATGTGGTCATTATATTTTCGCTGTTCATGTTTAACTTTTTTTCCCTACATCCTGTGTCTTTAAATTTTTTTTTCCATGAGTCTGACTTATGGTAGGGAGCATGCTTTGTGCTTTTAAGTAATTTTCATTAACAAGTAGATGGTTTTTAATTGCCATGAGTACAATTATCTTGCTATGAATATGAGACATAAGTCTTCAGAAGTGAAATTAAGAAAACCAGTACACAGGAATTAAATTATTTGTCAGAGCTTGCATGCAGTTTCCAAAATATGGCCGATATTCATATTTTGCAATCTAAATTTATGTCTTGTGCTAGCTGGAATTACTTTCCCCACCCCACATGCCAGGCCAGTTTAAAATATTCTAAACTTTCCCCCAAGTTTATTAGCTATGGTGCTTGTGTGTGGTGGGGGGTGTGCGTGGGGAGGGAAAGGAGGAGTGGGAAGAGAAAGGAGAAAGATTTCAGGATTCTTCCAAGCTAATTAAAAAAGAAGAAGAACAAAACCCATATTCCGTGAGAACACAGCCTCTCAGGGGGAAAGGAGCCAGTTAGACTCCCTGAACACTTACTTCAGAAATATGAAGATTAATTTCCAATCTTTTCAGCGATTCAGTGGACAGTAGGGGACCACATCTTGCCTTAGAACTGCCACGATATTTAGAAAGAAGTCATTTTTCATTAGGTTTTTAGATATGTCTTTATTAAAAACTTTGACAAGATTAACTTTAATTAATTTTTTAACGAGGGTTAAAGATTGGCAATGCAGGCAGAGTTTGGAGGGAAACAGAAGGCAATAGATCACTCCTGAATTAAGCTTGGGTTGCTTATTCCCTGCATTACGACTGCCTCAGAAAAGAGGGTAAGAGAGAAAGAAACAACTTCAAAGATAGGATTGTGCTGTCTTGATAAAAGAGTAGGAGGCAAATTCCAAATGCAGAAAAGAGGAAAAGAAGACCGTGTTGTTCCGGAATGAAACGGATTAAGATTGTGTGACAAGTGCGAGATGTGGGGCTGGGAGACATTTATGAGCTGAGTGTGAGCTGGGAGCTCTGGGTCTGTCCCTGAGCATGTGGGGACCAAGGGTGTGTGCAGAGCAAGGTTAAGGTGGGGGATAGGAAGGGCTCCTGTGAGTGTGAGAACCGGAGAGCAATATGTGGGGTGTGAGTGTGCATGTGGGGTTGTGCTAGGAGGGTGTGGATGGGAATATGGATGGATTGATGAAGGGTGGTAGCTGTCAGCTTATATAATTTTCATCTGTTCCTGAACTTTCCTTGAAATCAATGCTACTGCAGGCAGTAGCATTGAGCTTGCAGAGCTGATATAAAACAACCATTACAGTCCAATATCTTGCCTGTTTGCAAACTTCATTTAAAAGTGGGGGGAAAAAGGCCCAGGAATGGTTTTGTAAGAAAAGGAAAAAAGAAGAAAAGAAAACCGCAGTGAAGCTTTAAACTAGTTTGGATAAATCTCTAATCTTTTATTTGTAACCTTTTACAAGCTTTATTTCCCGTATATGAAAAGCTTCTTTTATATGGGCACGACAGACTTTTCCTTTGGATTTTTAATTAGAGCCCATCAATTGTAGCCATATTTAAGAATCAATATAAAGTAATCCTTCGAGATGGGATAAGGTTTTAATCGAAAATCTAATTTCCCACTCTTTGCAGATCATTTTGAGGGGCTGGTTGATTAAAAAAGAGTTCAATTTTTAAAAGACCTAACACCTAAAACCTGGAAAGATCATGTCCGCAAAAAAAGCAAGTGATGTTGTTTTACAAAGAAAAAAGTCTGGCTCTTGTTGGGAACTTTTTTCTTCTATTTAGAAGAATTTGACTTATTTTTTTTTTTTCTCAAACAGTACTCTCTAATGTGGCTCCTATGAAGGTATTCACATTGAATGGGAGACGAAAAAAAAGAATTGTTTATCTAAAACAGTATTTCACATACAAAAGATAGTAACTTAAATTTTTTATTAACAAAGAAAACATAGATCTTGACAAATCTTTCTCAGGACAAGCTAAAAAATTCCCAAGATTAGAAAATGAATAACACATTTTAAATTTTTGTTCATGGATGCAAACTTTCCACTTTCACATCTAGGAATGAATACTTCCAACCGATTTTTAAACTTCAATATTACAATTTTGCAATTTTAATTTCCTTACAATTGAAAAGTTGCCTATCAGGAAAGCGTGGAATTTTAAACAGTTCTACCAGATTCACTAGCTTTCAATTTGTCTTTTTTTTTTAAGGAAGAAAAATGAAAGCAAGAAGGGAAGCAAATAAACAAAACTAAATTGTAGGTGCACAGCCCAGACATTTTTTTGCTTCTTAACGATCAAGCTGAGGTATTTATTAAAAAACTGCACATTATCTAATGTGCATAGAGCATTTGCAGCGAACACTACCGTTCTACTTTATGATTTACAAATCATCTCTAAACTAGAAGAGATTCCCCCCAAAAGTTTATAGGTGCATTTTCAGACATTCACTGACTTGTTTTTATTGTTGTATCTGTTAAATGTGTTTCAAAAAAAGAACTCATCGTATTTGCTTTTTAAAATCTGAATGAAGCGATTTGAGCATATTTGATACTCATTCTTTTCTTTTATCTGCAGAAATTTCAATTTATTTAAAAGCCTGGCATTTAATGCACTACACGAGCGCATAGATTTTAGAGAAACTCTCTTGTATTTCTCTGTAATCACGTCTAATGAAAACCTGGGATTTTCCATTATTTAAAAAAATGTGAAAATATAATGCATCTTCATTAGGAAAATTGACTGCTGTGCTCACGGCAGTTCTTAATTGAAAAGGCAACCTATTTTAATGGTGTGGTTGAGAAGAAGATTACATACTTTGTCCAAACACAAAGACAATTAATAATGAGAAGCAGGCTGCTGCCATTAACTCTAATGCAGTTGCGTCAGTGTCAGTGAGAAGTGCTCATACCTGAGATGCGTGGTGCACGCTCCCCCGGCTCCCTCCTTCCCAATTCACCCACTCCTAAATTTGGGTTTCTTAAGCAAGCGCCTGGACGGGTGATCCGGCGGGCTAGTGTCAGGCAAATGAGGCGCCGGGCCAGGCGCCCCTTCCCGCGGGTTGCGCGGTCCCGGGCAGCGCCACTCGGCCGCAGTAGCCCTGGCTGCGGGTTGTCTCCGCGCACACCTCGCGCCCTCCCGCCTGTGCGCGGAACCCGGCCAGGGCAGCCGCGGCCCCCACGCGCTGAGGGCTTTGGAGACCCAAGGCTACCTGGTACATGTAAGAAGTTTCCCAAAAAGGACTGGCCTGCCTCGGAATCTGGGATCTGCTTTGATTCACTTACGGAAAGGTCTTGGGGGAGGGAAAAACTTAAAATTGAGAGTGTGGTGGGGACGTCTGGGTGCAAATGGTCATCTGGCAAATCCACCAAGTTTTACAAAGCGCCGCCTCTGCAACTCTGGCGGGGAGAGCGAAGCGTGCGTGTATGCGTGTGCGCGCGCTCCTGTGTCTCCGTGTGTGTGTGTGTGTGTGTGTGCGCGCGCGCGCGTGTGTGTGAGCTCGCGCGTGCGTGTGTGTTGCAGGGGGGGATCCCGACCTTCCCTAGGTTCGAGCACGCCTGGACTCCAGGCTAGGAGATGGGGAGGAGGAGGCAGCCACCTCCCGGCTTTTTCTTTTCTCGGCGATGCACGGGCAACCCAGGCTTCGATCCGGCCATCTCCAGCCCCGGCCGGCGAGCTGTTGGAGACAGCACGGGAAGGGGAGATCCTAGGCTCCCAAGCCTTGGCGCGGGAGATGCGGCGGCGCCTTGTGCCAGGCGTGGCCCGGCTCTCCCGTGGCTCGAGGACTCGAGGGTGCAATCTGCCGTCGGCCAGCCCTGTGGTCACCAGGCCTCGGGGGCAGGTACAGGCTGAGGATGGGGCAGATCTCAATTTGGGTCTTTACGAGTTCGAGGTGCTTTGGCTCCCGAGAAGGGCTAGGCGCCTGCAGCCTGACGTCCTACAGCCCTTGGAACCCGCTCTACCCTTGGCCCTTCCCCAGCGCAGCTTCCCAAAGCCGGGTAGGAACAGCGAGGGGAGGGAGTGGCCCTCCATCGGCATCACTCCCTTCCCCCAATATGAGCCAGGGCCGGGCTGCAGTCTAACAGGAGCTTTCACACCAGGAGGTCACCTCCCTTCACCAAAGGGTTGGTGAGGGGCGCGCTCCTTCGGGGAATTCTGGAGGCTTCTCGCATTGGCCAGCCATGCGCGTTGCCAGGGAGAGAGATACTGCTGGACGAGAACCACACACAAACGCATCCTGCGGAGGAAGAGTGAAGGACCCCAGTGCCCAAGGCCCAACTGAATACATCCCTTTCCCTTGAGGGGTAGCCTCACAGGAAAGTTCCTTCCACAGATGCACACTTCCTTCTGCAGCCCCCAGTGTCCCTGGGACAGCCTTGTCCCACCCCACTTTCTCTCTTGTTTCCCTCTTTTCATCTACAGACTTCCTTCAGACTTGCCATTTTTTTGTGAATCTGCCCACGGGGTTAGGGAGCCTCCCAAAGCTCTGAAGACAGGCTGACCTGGAGTTTTACCTGAAGCACCCGCCTCCTGCTGTCCCTCCCTCAGGACAGGTGGATCTCTAGGGCATTGAAACTTCCCTTTGGTAAAAGCCAACTATTGGCTACTTGGCATGGTCTAGGAACTTCCTCCTATTTCCCCACTTCTATTTTCCTGTTCCTTTCAACTGCCTTTTTCATGTTGCAAAAGTTGAGTGCTCCAGTTACTACTTATCAAGCAAATCTTGGTTTCTGTTGGTGGTGAGGCTATGTGTGTCAGCTGAGAATCAAGGGAGAGACTAGGTCTCCTAGACCTAGGAGTGGTTTTCTTCTTGAGATAGTTTGAACCTGAGATGTCATACTTTCGGAAGAACATAAGAGCAACAAATAGACTAACTTGTATTTGTGGACCTGTTTCTTGGCGTTTGACCTGTGCATGCTGGAGGCATCTTTATTAGCATGTATGTGACTTTGGATAGCCACCCCAATAATGACTTTCCTAATCATTTATTAAAAACCATTTAAGCTAGTCCAACAACAGACAGTAACTCTTAACCTAAATGACAGTTTTCTGGGAGCTTATTCAACAAATGAACAAGCAAAAAAAAAAGATAATTGCTTATACTTAGCAATATACTTAGCTGCTGAATATGACAGAGTCACCACTTAAGGGACACACAGATCAACACCCAAAGTAGATGGTATGTTCTAGGTTACTTTTAGAAAAGCAGTTTCTTTCTGGTTGTGCCCTCTTGTAATTAATGCACAAATATGTCAAAGAAACAGAAGAAACAGGCATAGTTTATAGATATTGAGTATCAATAGAATCATGGCCCTAAGTTTATTTTCACCTTTTCCTACTGTTTCAGGGAAAAAAACAGAAGTAGAAAAGGCATTGCTACTTTTTCTAACAGAAACATTATGTAGATACTAGATATTCACCAAGGAATAGGTCACCTCAAGTAAACCCATGTCTGTGATAAAACACTTGGAGGGAAACGAAACAATTCCATTATCATTAAAAAATGTTTTTAAATGTCCTGATAGTTAACATTAGATACATACAATCTCAGTCAACTCTAGAATCCCAATGAAAATATTCCTGTAAAAGCAAAAACAGTTTCACACTATGATGAATCACAGACCTGTACCCCTGAAACAACTAATACATTATATGTTAATAAAAAAATAAAAACAAAAACCAAAATAATTTCACACTAGACCATACAGTAGCACCAATCATCTGTGGTATTCCCTTATGCAGTTGCAGTTACCCACGGTCAACTGCGGTGTGGAAGCAGATGATCATCAGTCTGGCCCATCATCAGAGAGTCAGTAGTAGCCTAAAGCTACGTCACAGTGCTTAGGTCATTCACCTCACTTCATCTCAGTTCCAAGGCATTTTATCACCTTCCATCATCACAAGAAGAGGAAGAGTGAATATAGTACAGTCAGATATTTTGAGAGAAACAGCATTCACATAATTTCTATTACAGTATATTGTCATGATTGTTCTTTTAGTATTAGTTATGGTTAATCTCTTACTGTGCCTAATTTAGGAATTAAACTTTATCATAGGTATGTGGGTATAGGAAAAAAACATAGTATATATAGGGTTCAGTACTATCTGTGGTTTTAAGTATCTATTCCCCAGTAGATCTTGGGACATACCCCCTGCAGTTAAGGGGGGACTGCTATAGCATCTTAAATCTGATTGCACATTTGGATCAATTTGGTTGATTAGCCAATTTGTTCTTACGTGGCAGGATGGATAAATCTATTTCTTTTTCATGTGCAAAATTTTTCATTGAAATCTCTGATTTCTCTAAAGATTTGTGATTTTCAATCTAAGAAGTCTCCAGAGTACATGTATTTTTTTTTAAAGATTTTATTTATTTGACAGACAGAGATCACAAGTAGGCAGAGAGGCAGGTGGGGGGGGGGGTTGGGGTAGGAGCAGGCTCCCTGCTGAGCAGAGACACTCCCCCTCCCCATGCGGGGCTCCATCTCAGGACCAGGAGACCATGACTGGAGCTGAAGGCAGAGGCTTAACCCACTGAGCCACCCAGGAGCCCCAGAGTACATGTATTTTTTAAAGTGTTGATTGTAACATGAACTCACATTCATTCATTCATTTCCTCCTTCAACAAATGTATTTGGGATCCTGCTATGTATTATGCAGTTGTCAGGAGCTGATTATGTCTGGAGATTCATGCTCAGGACCAGAACTCAATTTTTTGTTTTGTTTTGTTTTGTTTTGTTTTCTCATTTAAAGTAGAGGCAGATAGTTATATAATAAGCATTTGATCTAAAAGTTTACATTATCTACTCTCTTCTGGAAAATGCACCATCCCAAATCAGAGGGCAGAAGTCTTCTTGATTTTTCTGCTTTCCAGAGTATAGATTACTGGGAACAAAGTTAAACCTGGAGAGATTTGTCAGTTGTTCAGAATTGTTAAGAACTTGTTGATCATCCACAGCAGTGCTCCTAGAGAAAGCTATAGGAGTGGTTGGCGTTAACAAACAAAAGTAGATGACTCTTAATGTTCAAATTTAATTTGTTTCCAGGAAATAAAATCAGAAGACAACGGAGTGTATAATTTATTATGTGTTTAGATAAATGATGTGCAATTCCAGTAGAAGATAATTTTTTGAAAGAAATAAAAACTTCATATTTAGCATTCTTTTAGCCAGTATCTAAAAGATGTAGAGACTATATGTGCGTATGGCATCATTACATTCTTATCTTTTTTTTTTTTAAGATTTTATTTATTTGTCAGAGACAGAGGGAGAGAGAGCAAGCGAGCACAGGCAGACAGAGTGGCAGGCAGAGGCAGAGGGAGAAGCAGGCTCTCTGCCGAGCAAGGAGCCCGATGTGGGACTCGATCCCAGGACACTGGGATCATGACCTGAGCCGAAGGCAGCTGCTTAACCAACTGAGCCACCCAGGCGTCCCACATTCTTATCTTATTTTTAAGAGAATGCAAACATTGGGGTGTCTGGCTGGCTTGATCGATAAGAGTATACGACTCTTGATTTTGGGATTGTGAGTTCTAGCTCCTTGTATGGTGTAGAGTTAACTTAAAATTTAAAAAAAAATAATTAAAAAGAGAGAAGAGGCAAAAAGAAGTGTTTGTAAGTCTAATACTATTTACTTTTTATATCCCTTTTTCTGGTCTAGGAATAGTTATTATAGCTTATATTTGTTTGTTTTTGGCCTTTTTAGCTTCCACTACTAGCCAGTCCTCGAAGTTGACGGGTTTTCTTTCTTTCTGAACTTAGGATTTACAAAATAACAACTTCCATGAAAATGCAGTCTTTTCTATAACGATTCTCTCCTCCTCTTTTAAAATTTGCTTCCCATTCTTTTTTTTTTTTTTAAGATTTTATTTATTTATTTGACAGAGATCACAAGTAGGCAGAGAGGCAGGCAGAGAGAGAGGAGGAAGCAGGCTCCCCGCCGAGCAGAGAGCCTGGTGCGGGGCTCGATCCCAGGACCCTGAGAACGTGACCTGAGCTGAAAGCAGAGGCTTTAACCCACTGAGCCGCCCAGGTGCCCCTTTGCTTCCCATTCTTAAGAGACTCATTACCGTGAATTTTCCCATCAACCTTTGATGGAGTTAACTGAATGTGGTGAGCAAATAGTAGATTAAGAATTGGGTCTCCATAGAGGTGGCCAGTGTAGAAACCCTCTTTTTTTTGCTGGTGAATTCTAACAGGAGGAATTAGGTGCTACCTCTTACAAAGCAGTCTTACTGCTATGTCTTTTTGGGCCCATTAGTCTTTGAGTCATCTCTTTGCCAGTAGTTCTATCTTTTGAGCATGATTTGTGGGTCATGGCACCCATGCATAGCCTGTGTCTGTAGAGAGGCCATATTGATTAATGCTTTTGGTGCAAATTATTCAGATGATTATTATTGTTTTTTTTTTTAAATCCTAAAAACATCCAAACACTCATTCTTTACTTTCCCAATTTGGTCTTTTTAATTTCCTTCACAGCTAAGACGATATGAGAGCCCCTTTGTTCAGGAGCTACCGATTCTAGTGTTCAAGGTGTTTGTTCCAGGGACTGAACTTGTGATTTTAAAGTGCCATAAATTCTTCAAACTAAACCCCTCTAGTTTTTATAAACCTTACCAGCTTAGATTGTGTGATCTTGAGAATGAAAAAAAAAGTCCATGAGATTAGGTAGCTATTCATATTATGAATATGACTTTATTAAATTTAACTGGCAAAGAGATCTATTGCAAGTAAAGAAGGTGAAAATACAGGCTTAAAATATCCAGGACTGAGAATAGAACATTTAATTTCTGAATCTCTCTGCAGGTGGGATATGAACTAGAATGCTAGTGTTGCTGCTGCCAGAAATCTTGCCTGTTTTCACACTTTTGCAAAGGACGTGGGCAGTAGGAAAGAACACTTGCTGAAGTGCTACAGGGTTTGTGGAGATATCCCTGAGGCTTAAGGAGGGCAGTATTTACCTTTCCGGAAGACGGCGGGTCTCTTTATGCCAAAAAGGTATATGAGAAAGATGGCGAAATGAAAGGAGATGAGAATCCAGACGCTCCATCCGCAGCCTTACCCTGTGACAGACCCAGAGGCAACTCCAAAGCCACCAGGGCAACTGCCTGTTCAGTTTGCCAAAGAGCCAGATGCTGTTGCTTGGAAGAATCTCCTCCACAGCTTGATGTCTGGGTCCTGTGATTGCCATCCAAAGAACAGTGGTGGGGCATGCTGGGATGAATGCAATCCCGGCATCCCACTACAGTGTTTTCTTTTTAAAAAGAGTCATTTTAAATTAAATAAGTTTTAAAATTCACATGTTATTTATTTATTTTTTTAATGTGTAAAGGGCATTGGAGGACAATAGGACAAATGAAGGCCGTGTATTTGGAAAAAGAAACACCCCTTAAACTTTATTTTCCTTATGGGTCATATTTAATTATCCCTTGAGGATTGGGACATTTAGAAAAGACAGAAGACCATCTACTATTCACAGTGATGAAATAAAAATCACTACAATCTAGATGAATGGTGATGCAGAGAATACTTATTATTTATGTTATTAACTATGATCACTTATAATGTTTATTTGCATGAAATAAAAGTACGATATTCAATTTTAGTATTAGTTTTTAACAGAATGTTGACTGCGGGTGCCACTGAAGATGTGCTTCAATAAAAAAGGCAGTAACAGGGGCGCCTGGGTGGCTCAGTGGGTTAAAGCCTCTGCTTTCGGCTCAGGTCATGATCCCAGAGTCCTGGGATCGAGCCCTGCATCGGGCTCTCTGCTCAGCAGGGAGCCTGCTTCCTCCTCTCTCTCTGCCTGCCTCTCTGCCTACTTGTGATCTTTGTCTGTCGAATAAATAAATAAAATCTTAAAAAAAAAAAAAGGCAGTAACAAAACGATAGGTGACATGGAAGGGAAGCAAATATGCCCGAGTGTCTGATGAGTCACTAGCATCTCTTCTTAAATATCACCATATTGTCACGTGAACCAACATCTCTCCTTTTCAAAATACGTGTCGATACTCTGTGCTGTGTTGTAGCTGGGTGAGTAGGAGCTGCTGTCTGTCTTTTGAGTCTGTCAGAGCACTTCAACAAATGAGTGTAATTGGATTCCAGGGTACAACCGAAATCTTTGCTCTTTTTTGTGTAATCTCTTATTTTTGTAATTATAGGACTTTTTTTCCCTTTAATATTACCAGGCTTTGTCTAATAGCCTGATCATAAGTGCTGGAGTGCCAGAGTCAATTTGTAATTTCTTTAATCATTATGATCAATGTGAATCAGGGCATGGTTAATGCAGCCATGGTAATAGGTAATGGTTAAAAAGGTAATCAAAATATTTGGATAGGAATAAGTCACTCTAGAGCAGTGGTTCTTAACCAGGGACGGGTTTCTGCCCTCAGGGGACATTTGGCAATGTCTGGAGACGTTTTTGGTTGTCACAACTGCTATCCAGGGGGTAGAGACAGTGGGTAGAGATAATTCTGTAAAATATACTTCTCATCCTCCCTTCAGTTATTATTTAAGCATGTCTCTAGCCACATCTTGATGAAATCAATTAGCAACTTTGTGTTATTATGCTCTGTTTCATGAACAGGGTACTCATTCAGCAGGAAAAAACCAGAAGTGCTGCTAACGATCCAGCAATGCAGAGAACAGCTCTCCCCACTCCCACAACAGACCATCTAGCCTAAAATGTCAAGAGGTACCAAGGATGAGGAATTCTGATGTAGAGAAATAGGTAACATGTGTAGTACTGTTGACATTTAAACATTTTTGATGACTACCAAAATATAGATGGCTATATAGTATCACAAATCCATATGGTATTTGTTTTTACCTTATAGGTGATACGAAAAAGCACTTCCACAGTTAAACCATTTCACCCCAGATGGGACTCGAACCCACAATCCCTCCTGGCTTAGGAGGCCAGTGCCTTATCCATTAGGCCCCTGGGACTTAACTAGGGTATCATTAATCCAGATGAAAGGTAAACAACTCCAACAATAACAACAACAACGTCACTCAAACATCTTCAAATACCTTCAGGTTTGGGATCATATAGACAAGACATACAGGCATAATATTATTCTTACTTTCCGTAAAATACACTTCTCATCCTCCCTTCAGTTATTATTTAAGGGTGTTGCTAGCCACATCTTGATGAAATCAGTTAGCAACTTTGAGTTTATTGTGCTCTGTTTCATGAACAGGATACTAATTCATCAGGAAAAACTCTTTAATAAAGAGTTTTGAGTTTTAACCTTTTTTTCTCTTTCTAAAATTTCTTTCCAAAAAATATAGAAAATGTATAAAACTATAAAGAGGAAAATAAAAAGAATCCCTAATTCTACCGCTTAAGTTTTCAGTTTCTGTAAACTCAGACTTATTATGTGGGCATTGATCCTTCACTATGGCAACAAATACTGTTTGACAAATATTTCATTATCATTAAATTTTCATGATATTAACTTCCCTGTGCAGCAGATGAAAAGTGAAACTTTTAGTCATTTTCATAATTGTTCTCAATACTAGTTCATCCCTCTGCTTTTGAGTGTGAATTTAGGTTTTTTTGTTTGTTTTTTTAAGTAATTTGTTCAGTTGTACCAAATAGAGGGCATCTCTCCATAGAAAACCTTGCTTGGACAACACTAGCATCCTGCCTTGTCTGTTTTTAATCTAACCTTCTGTATGGCCTGTCTTCTAATTATTTTTTCTTAACTCAGATGGTGATGCTCAAGTTGTTTTTCAACTTTAAACCATTGTTCATGAGGTAATTCTTTTGTCTCAGTTAAATCTGTGGGTGAAGGTATCACCCCCGGACAAGACCAGGGCAGAACACACTAATGGGCGTTCTGCGTCCTGGCAGGGAGACAGGCACGGAGTCCTTGGCAGGGAATGAAACCCAGACAGCAGTTTAGGCAGGATCTCCAGAATGGTAGGCCGGGACAGAGAAATGGTAGGCCGGGACAGAGAAATCACAAAAGCAAAGAGGACAAATCAAGGTTAATAGAGTAAAGCACAGCTTTTAAATGACAAACTGAACAATAATGAATTTGTATCATCATTTAGGCAGTTATATCCTTAGCAAGACTTCTGCTTTATTTAAGCCATTAATGTTTGGTTTCCTCCTTGGACCCTCCTTCTAGTCAGGGAAGCAGGGGGGAGAGTGCAAATGGCCCATAATTTATAGGGTTTACCTTTTCTAGGATTTTAAAATAGGAACTAGGCCTCTAGCCACCAGTTGTTGTCTTTTGTTGTCTTATGCAGTTGAAAATGGCAATTTTACGGACCCCCCTCAATACAAAACAAGAGTTTCAGTGAAAAGAACTACCTCTTTGCAGAGTAGATCTTCTTGTTCCTGGGTGACCCGCAGTACATTCAACAGTAATAGACCTGCAGGGGGCGTGTTTGTTTACTATTATTATTATTTTTTTTACATAGTCTGAGCAACAGGATTTAGAAGTCCACCCTCTTGTGTCCACGAAATTCAGGAACATGAACAGAAACGTAATATAGGGCTTTCTAAAGGTTGCAAAAGAGTCATTTGAGGAGAAGTAAACGGTACTGTGGAATGAATAATATTTCAGTTAGTAAAAAATGATATGGACATACAACTGAAGTATGAATCCAGGGCATCTGCGTGGCTCAGTTGGTTAAGTGTCTGACTTTGGCTCAGGTCATGATCACAGGGTCCTGGGATCCAGCCCTGCATCAGGCTCCTTGCTCAGCTGGGAGCCTCTTTCTCCTTCTCCCTCTGCCTGCTGTTCCCCTTGCTTGTGCTCTCTCTCTTCGTCAAATAAATAACTCTTAAAAAAAAAAAAAAGAATGGATGAACCCTTCTGCCAGTAAGACTGTAAAATGACTTGTTCTGTTTGTCTTTGGGATCTTCTTTCTCACCCACTGATCATAGTTACCTGCTGGGCCTCCTCTAGGTCCTGTCCTGGCCACATCTAAATTTGGCCCATGCCAGCCTAGCCATTTCTATGAATTACAGAGAAATTCCAGTCTCTGGGTATCTCCAACATGAAATTTGAAATCCAATGGGGAGTGTCTTTCTGAACTATATTTCTACACCTCTAATTATTTCTGTTCCTATTTATATGTGCAAACGCCAGAATGGGCTGCTCATTTAATTCCGTGTCTCAAAATTTTTATGGCTGTTAATTAAAAATTCATTTTATTTTATCCTGCTACTATAGAGAAAGGGGCCTATATATTCCCCCCACCCCCAATGTTGATAGGAAGAGAATGGTAACTCCTCTGGGCCCTACCTAGAGGTGGTTTCCTTCTTTATCTCTTATATATTCTTGATTTAAGGCTACTTGTCATAGTCTTGCCTCTACTTTCTTTCTTTTTTTTTTAGATTTTATTTATTTGACAGACAGAGATCACAAGCAGGCAGAGAGGCGGGCAGAGAGAGAGGAGGAAGCAGGCTCCCTGCTGAGCAGAGAGCCCAATGCAGGGCTCAATCCCGGGACCCTGGGATCATGACCTGAGCCCAAGGCAAAGGCTTAACCCACTGAGCCACCCAGGTGCCCCTTGCCTCTACTTTCGTCATTAACTAAAAAAGCAAACTAAAGAACCAGGTGCCTCTCTATTAGGGTTTTGCCCTTACACGATGCCCATTTATGTGTAGCTTGTATACACAATACCTACCTTCTTCCCAAACTGTTTTAAAAAAGAAAAAAGAAAAAAAAAAGGGGAACAGAACATACATGGTCTAAGAAGCACTCGACCCTCAGGACTGGGACTGAGTATCAACAAGAGTACAGTGCCTACTTTAGTCACTGGTTTTTTAAAAATACATAGAATGTGTAGAACCCCAAGTGAACACACATGACAGAAGAATCTTATGGACATTTCTACAAGCATAGCACACAGTTAAAGGCTAAGTTTATTGAACCTGAGGAGGAATAGCTAAAGTGATGACCAATTAATATCATGAAAAGCATCTACAGAGATGGGAGGAGGAATTTTGAAGGATGCTCTCCATGCCTTCTTCTGAGATCAGAGATGATGAAAAAATGTAACATTGGAGCTATGTCAGAGAAACACACAGACTGACATCCCCAACTTAACCCAGCCCAGTACTAAAACACAGGAATATATTTACTGGTAGCCACTGTGGATTCTCTGTGTTGGAGATCTCTAAGAGGAGATTTGAAGGCTTTGGGTAGGGGTGTGTGGGGACCTCAGCTGGTTAAGCATCTGACTCTTGATCTTAGCTCAAATCTTGATCTCAGGGTGGTGAGTTCAAGCCCCGCATGGGGCTCCAAAGTGGATATGGATCTTACTTAAAAGAAAAAAAAAACAATTTGGTATAATATTTATACATGCCTGAGGATAACCAAATGTTCCTTAAGTTACTTTCCAGTTCTTATTCTTTGATGCAAATATAATTTTAAAATTATTTTTATTATTAGCTGAAATATTTATTCCCAAGTAGTAAATCCTAGGAGGGTCTTCTTGTGTTTTGAGGCTATGAGTAGTTTATACCCTGAAATTCTTTCTTAAGAAAGTTCATAGTTGGGGCGCCTGGGTGGGTCAGTCAGTTAAGCATCTGCCTTCGGATCAGGTCATGATCCCAGGGCCCTGGGATTGAGCCCCACATCGGGCTCCCTGCTCAGCGGGGAGTCTGCATCTCCCCTTCCCACATGTGTTTCCCATCCTTGTTCTCTCTCTTTCTCTGTCAAATAAATAAAATCTTCAAAAAAGCAAGCAAGCTAGCTGGATCATAGTCCAAGATTTCATAGTTGTTGTATATTTTTTGGTATGTACTTTAGAACATTTCTCCTCGTGAAGCACCTGGCCGGCTCAGTGGGAGGAGCATGACACTCTTGATGTCAGGGGTGTGAGTTCAAGCCCCATGTTGGATATAGAGATTAATGAAAAAATTAATCAATTAAAAAAAATTTCTCCTTGTTCCTTATAGTCTTAGCTCTATTTACTATTTATAAACCTTTATTACTTGCCATAGGTTAAATTTTATTCTTCAGAGGTCAGCACAAATATTTAAAAAAAAATAAGCCATTTGTTATATGCTTTATAAAATTATATTAAAATTTAAAATTATTATAACATTTAAAAAATCACTTTTGCTGTTTGAATTATTATACAGTAAAATTGACCTCTTTTGGTGTACAGTTCTGTAAATTTTTAAACATATGTACAGATTCATGTAACCAACATCACAACTGGGAAACCCTAAACTCTTAACATCAGACATCCTCCAACTTATAATAGTTTCACCACTGAAATCCACTCTCTAATGTAATTGCTCCATGATTTTATATCCAGCAAACACATAGTAGAATATAATTATTGTACTGTGTACCATGTAAGTTGTACACAATAGGTCCAATTCAGCAACTTGGATTTTTTAAGAGTATCTTGAGTAAAGCACTTTCTTGTGGATAAACACTTACTCCTTTACATTTTTTCCAGTAACTATATTCTACTTTAGAGAATGGATTTCATTTCATTAGATAATGGAATTCCTTGTTATCACAATGGCTATCATCAACAGACAATAATACCTGGCAGTATGGATACCAATACTCCGTAAGTTTGAAGACTTAATAGTGTTTCACAAGGTTTTTAATTTTTTTAAATCTAATTTAAACTATGACATGAACTTAAAATCAGATTATAACTTAGAGCATTTTTACCCATTTTGCCTAGTGTAGAATCTATCTTGATTATATTTCATTTATTTTTCTGTAAAAGTTCCCTAGGACAGATTGCAGAGAATGTGACTTCTACCACAATCCATCAAAACAAAACAAACTCCTTAACATACCAGATTTGTATATCCTAAAAATACTATCCTCAAGATGAAAGAAATGGATTTGAAGACTCTACTCATATTTTTATTGTTGAATTGGAGACAGCAAAAAGTTTTGGTCATTCTTGTGTACACTTTCTAATGGGAATTAATACTACATACAGAGTCTGCTACTTTATTTTATTTTTATTCTAAATAAACTCCACACAAGGGGCTCGACTCAAAACCCCGAGATCTAGAATCTCATGCTCTACAGACTGAGCCAGACAGGCAACCCCAGATCTTTATGATAGGTATGAGGAGTCAGATCTTTTAGCATTGCCAAATTTGCCTGTTTGTAGATGTTCTTTCTGGATGGTAATAACTTGTTGAACCCAGTTTCTATACATACAGAGAAGTAATAATATAGATAAAGAGAGCATTGGTTTTGGGGTGTGTTGTTTTTACAGACTGATGAACATATGTGTTTGTAATTTTTTAGATAACTAAGTTGAAATAGTCAAGGATTTGTACTCCACTAAGAACAGTCAACACACTGCATAGAATTCTGTTAAACATGCCCTTTTCTTTCCATCTCTTCTTCAGAAAGAAGGTTATTATGAGACAGTAAACATAATAGGGTTAAAAATACCTGGAAATTTAGTATGTGGTGTCAGAGAAGATACCACAATAGTCAGACGTAATGAGGTTGGATTGTGTATATTCTTCCAATTTGTCATTTCCTTTCCAAGCTATTATTTCACCCTACTGATAACCTCTCTTCAGTTTAAAAAAAAATTACCATTAATATTCACTACTTTTTGCAGGTTTTGAACAATTTTTTAATCCAACAAGCTATTTTACCTTATACAATAGATGTGGTCTTAGCCAATAATCTTCATTGTTAACAGCATCCAATGGCTTTTTAACAATTACATGACATCCATTGTGTTCCATTTTCTTTCTATGCCAGTAAATGCCTTCTAAAGCACTCCACCTAGTAAGGTACACGAGATATCACTTTCATAAAGCTATGCTAGCTGTCTCTAATTCAATTATTCAACTCAAAGACTTCCTTCAATGCTGCAAAATTGTCCTCCTGATACTTCCCCATTTCAGATGTTAACCTGAGCTGTTTGTGGTTGCTTGGATTGTAAAGTGTTTCTTTATCTATTTTGCTTATCTTTTAAGAACGTTTTGCTTGTTGTGAAGAAATGGTTTCCGATTTTTTTTTTTTCACTCCTGAAGAGTGACGGTAGGGATTATAGGTGGCTGTCATTTGTACACGTATAAAGAAGAAATGAGCATATTGCAGGGGAAATGTCCGGCATCTCTACCTGTGAAGAAAGCCATGATGTTAAAGCCAACTGTGTACCACCCTTGCCATGGCTTCTTACTGCTCACCACTTCCCACCCCCTTATTTCTGGGTGAATCTTATTTGGGTCATTTGATTATTTAACTTATTATCTCCAGAGGCTGGGTAGGCTAGTACTATTTGAACTCTAAATACACTCAAAATGCAATAAAGGCCAGAAGCTAGAGAGGATTAACCCCTCTACATTTTATAGTGATTGTTATATTTACCTTTCGAAAACCCATCTAGCTTCCCCCCACAATTTCATCCTGGGAAAAAGTAGAAATGATATTGGATACGTTATCCGAAGAGAGTCAGTATGTAGTTCTTTGTCACTGGTCATGAATCATTTCTTCTCACAAAATAATTTATTTGGAGTTAGTCTGTGATTTCTTTTTTCTTTCTCCCTGAATTTTTAGGTATGGAAACCACAGATCCCAAAACCTCCCCCATAGGGTTGATTCTACAGTGACTGAAATGATAAATCATTTGGCTGACATGATTTTGCCTTTTAAAATAATCCCTCAAGGTTGATGGTTACAACTCTCAATCTGGCTGCATTGCTGTTAAGGTTTTGAACAGTAGGCCCCTGGCATACCCACCATAATCGGCCTGCGTTGGTCCTCACTGACCTAGCAAACTATCAAGTTGTCATTCTTCATGGGCTGTATTAGCTAGAAATTCATGAATTGCAACATTGGTGAACAATGATAGTTACGCTAACGGGATGCTAATCAGATATTGGGGCTGCTCGAACAAGCATGGTCCAAGGAGCATGTATTTCGTGGTCCTAGGCCATCTTCCGAGTCTAAAAGACAATGAAGAAGAACACAACCTAAGTGTTTATTAAAGAAGACCACCGAGGAAGGAAGACTACCTGCATCTTTCTGAGTTCACTCCAGTGAAGTGCCAGTCTTTGCCCTTTAGAAAGGTCAGGGCTCAGGAAGTCTTCTCTAACCTGTTCTTGAGGTTATCTGTGGACACTTATCTTCTCATCTCTCTTTCATAGAGCAAACACACTTCTTTTCTCACCCACGTGCTATAGGCCTATGTCATGTGGCACCTTGGACATTCAGTAGAACAAGGAGTAGATAACCTGGTGAAAAAACTGGAACTTTCTTTTTTTTTTTTTTTAAAGATTTTATTTATTTGACACAGAGAGAGAGACGGCCAGAGAGGGAACACAAGCAGGGGGAATGGGAGAAGGAGAAGCAGGCTTCCTGCACGTGGGGCTCGATTTCAGGACCCCGGGATTGTGACCTGAGTTGAAGGCAGATGCTTAATGACTAAACCACCCAGGCGTCCCCAAAACTGGAACTTTCTGAAGAGATTGACAGCTTGTCTAATTATCAGACTTATATAATTTTTACTCCTCAGACTGAGATGTTCATAAACTTCAGAAAAAAAGCCTGGGAGCAGAGAGGAGTGGAGTCTGGCATGACTGGTAAATCTGTAAAGGGACTCCTAATTTAAAAAAAAAAAAAAAGTGATGGGGCAACTGGGTGGCTCAGTCGTTAAGCATCTGCCTTCGGCTCAGGCCGTGATCCCAAGGTCCTGGGGTTGAGCACCGCATTGGGCTCCCTGCTCAGCAAGAAGCCTATTTCTTTTCCCTCTCCCATTCCCCCTGCTTATGTTGCCTCTCTCAGTATCTCTCTTTTTCAAATAGATAAATAAAATGTTAAAAAAAAAAAAGTGAAAAAGAAAAAAGGAAGGAAAAATGGAAATTTCAGTTTAACTAACCCAACTAATTTCTCCCCCAGAAGAAGAAATGGGCTTAAATATATGAATTATATTTAATACAGATTAATATTATAAATGCAGATTCAATGGAAGCCTAAGTCACTATAAGAACAAAAGAAATAATAAGCACTATATTTAGTTATGTATAAATACTAGCTGAAGGTCAGTCTTCTTTTTTTTTTTTTTTTAAAGATTTTATTTATTTATCAGACAGAGACCACAAGTAGGCAAGAGAGGCAGGCAGGGAGAGAGAGGAGGAAGCAGGCTCTCCGCGGAGCAGAGAGCCCGATGCAGGGCTCGATCCCAGGACCCTGGAATCATGACCTGAGCTGAAAGCAGAGGCTTTAACCCACTGAGCCACCCAGGCACCCCAAGGTCAGTCTTCTTAATGATTAAAGAACCATGGTTTCTAGAGTTGTTTTTTCTTCTGCTAAATATAAAACATTAACTTAAGTCTGGTAATTCATGCTTGGTTTTATTTCTTCCTTCATCAGATGCTCACTAAGGAGCCACAATGAGCTAGAAGCTGTGGGGGCCATACTGAGGTATAACCTGTGGGAATAGAGACAAAGTCCACAGTGCTGTCCTATCAGTCAGAGTCCTGGCAAGCAATAGATGGTAACTGAAGACAGTTCAATGAAGGGACAACTTACAGAGTGTTGATGGGCATTAGGGAACCCACGAGGTATGGTGAAGCTCCATGGGACGAGGAATATTGGGGAGCCATCTCCACCCCTGCACCTGAAGGGATAAAGAGAAAGAGCAATTACTGGAACCCAAGGAAACTGTAGCTGTGGCTGTAGCTGTGGCTAGAGAGAGAGCCAGCTGATGGGAGTTGTGGCCCTCACTAGAGGAGTGGAGGAATGCGGATACACTGTGCTCCACCAGGGGAGGAAATGGGCAACAAATACCACCTCTCTCCTCCCACCCTCTGATTTCCTGCTGGTGACTGTCATTGGTTAAACTTAGCCCCAAACCAGAGAATGTCAGAGCTCGTTGACAAAATCCACAAAGGTGAGCATCCTGGTTTACAGAAGAGAGTGGAAAAGGGTAGAGGATGGTTCTAGAGGGGGCAGGCAGCATACCCACCTCCCTGATTTTGAGATATCCATGCAAAGAAAGTTAATCACAAAATAAGACAACAATATAAAGGATGTCTCAAGATAAATGATAGGTGGTATAGACAATTGGTCCTAGGCGCTGTGTGTGGTGTAACACAGGGAAAACTCCTGAAAATAAAAGAAATAGTTCTGTGATTGAGTGTTTAAGAATGCGTTAGGTTTGGGGCGCCTGGGTGGCTCAGTGAGTTAAGCCTCTGCCTTTGGCTCAGGTCATGATCTCAGGATACTGGGATCGAGCCCTACATCGGGCTCTCTGTTCAGCAGGGAGCCTGCTTCCCTCTCTCTCTTTCTGCCTGCCTCTCTGCCTACTTGTGATCTCTGCCTGTCAAATAAATAAATTTTTTTAAAATGCTAAAAAAAAAAGTGGGTTAGGTTTAGGTCAGCAAAGAAGAATGTGAAGGATAGTCTAGTTGGGGGGAGAATCATGGGAACAAATTTTATGGAAGCAAAAATGAATATGGCATGATTGAAAGACTATATTTGACTAGCACAGCATAGATAGACAGCATATTAAAAATGCCAGGGACTTCCTGTGAGAATGGTGAACCACTCCCATTCATGAAGATGTTCACATTTTTACTGAGTGCCTGCTGTATGCCTGGACTCTGCAAAGTTTTTGGACAAAAGAGGACATCAAAGATAGGCTACCTGGCCCAGAGGGCCTTTCAGTTTTACTTGCATTCACAAGGAACAGTGAACTAGTTAACCATAAAAAGATAAAATGTCAAAGTGAACGTGACATGGGGTTCAAAAGTGAGATCCAAAATGTGTAATTCCTGATGTGTGTTCACTCATTTTAAAAAATATATCGAACAAACGTTTTTGGAGCATCCAGCACGTGCCAGGCACTACCATGGAAGATACAGCCCCTTGGGGTAATCCAGATCCAACAGCCAACAACTGAGAGTTTGGCTCAGACCAAACCTCATCTAGTTTAGACAAGAGTTAAGTGAAGTATATTCTTCCAAAATATACCCTAATAAATCCATAATAGGTGCTCACTAAATATTTGTTCACCAAATGAATAACTAATGATAATGAAGAAGTGTTATAAAAAATTTTTAAAAAAGATTTTGATAGAGATCACAAGTAGGCAGAGAGGCAGGCAGAGAGAGAGGGGAAGCTAGGCTTCCCGCTGAGCAGAGAGCCCGATGTGGGGCTCGATCCCAGGACCCTGAGATCATGACCTGCGCCGAAGGCAGACACTTAACCAACTGAGCCACCCAGGTGCCCTGAAGTATTATAAATTTTTATGACATTTTGAAACAATGTGCAAGATAGGTGTTTATGCTGACGTCCAAAATCTAATCATAGTGTGGCCCACTATGAAGGGAGAGACTTGTCCTCTCTTGTTTACTGGAAAAATCCCAGCTCCTAGAACAGAGCCCGGCACAGAGCCGCAGCAGAGTCTTTATCTACCGAATAAACGCTGGGATAAGTTAAGAAATGAATGCATACTTGAAGTAAGTATTTTTACAGTGAGGTTGTTAGGGGTGGTGGCATCCTTTGTTTGTGTGTGTGGGGATTCTTTGGGGGAACGTAGTTACTGTTACAGCACCTTAAGTACTCCTTCCGATTTGTAGTGAGTACTTCTTGTAAATGCATCTTAACTTTTCCTCACTTTAATTACTTGTGAGTTCCAGATATGCAGTTGTTTAAATAGCTCTGAATATAAATGGGGAAAACCATGTCGTGCATCATGTCTGAAAGGACACATGAGGGGAACATATGAAGATGTAGGGCCTCTGTCTCTGGCCAGGGCCCAGGTGTGTATACCTGTGGTTGGCCTCAATAGCACTTGCATTTTTACCTTTGTTCCTTTCTTTGAGAGCTCTAACTTCTTTAACCACTGCCATTAAAATCATATTAAGTCATTCTGAAGTGCTTCCCATAAACACCAAATGAGAAGTACAGCCGTGAGAGAAATTATCTACCTGTATGGAATAGGTTATTACTTGAATTTGTAACCTGAGTGGCATATTTTAGAGAGGAGGTGTTGGGGGTGGGCACCCTCCCTCAACACCTCATGTAATCGAGGAGGGGTGGGCACTCTCCCTCAACGCCTCAGGTAATCAAGGAGTGTGGCTTCTCCCCCCATCCCCGCAGGGTAGTTTTAACCCCATTGGCTTATTAATTATGATACCTGAGGGTAACTTACTATTTACTGCCTTTTAAACATTGTACTTTTTATTTGCCATTGGACATAAATAGAGATCTGAGTTCAAACTGATTTTATGGCTTATAGAAACTAAAAGTCAGGAAGATTAATATTGTCAGATGATGACGGATATGTGAACATTTTAACTTAAAGCGGGCAGGCCTCCTTGCAAAGTGAATTACGTTTACACAACCAGATTTCTCATTCAGTTGGTTTTCCGTTTCACAGTCCCTGCCTCTGTGGGGATGAGACAGGAGCTCCGAGGCTTTTGGGTATCTGAAAGATGTGGGAATTCTTACTGCAGCTCTATGGTGGGCAAGGTGCTCTGTGCACCAAATCTTTATATTTATATTTAGAAAGAAGTAGAAAATGATTGTTAGGGCTGATGGCACCTGCTGACCTGAAGACAGAGTTTATGGTGAGGGGTTTTCAGAATCTCGTAACTGAGAGAGGACAAATTCTTTTCACTTGAACAAAAGATGACTTATGACGAAACTGAAATATGAGAGAGGTAAAGGAAGTCTGAAACACATGGATGAAACAATGTTTTAAACATGTGCTAGGAATGAAATTATGCACATGCTACTCTGAGCTGAGTATGTGTTCCAATTTGTGAAATTCTTTTCTTGTTTTGAAAGATTTCTAACCCACTACTAAATATACCTGGATAGCAATATGCAGGTGTCTCTGCTAGCATTCAGTTTCCAGTTGTATATGTAATATTCTAAGCACGTTTTTTTTTTACTTCAGATTATGAAATTGAATTGGCATATTTAATTTTCTTCCCATAGTGATTACTCTAGATGCTTTGTAAAAACAAAACCAACTCTCAGTTTTCCCTCAGGTCTGATCTCAGGGTCGCGGGATGGAGCCCGCTAAGGTTTTTTCTCTCCCTCTCCTTCTGCCCCTCTTCCATACACCCCCCCCATCCTCTCCCCTCCAAAGATAAAATAAATCCTAAAAAAATTAATAAAAGCAAATGTTTTGGGGCACCTGGATGGCTTACTTGGAAGAGCATGTGACTCTTGATCTCAGGGTCATGAGTTTGAGCCCCATGTTGGCTGTAGAGATTACTTAAATAAATAAACTTTAAAAAATAAACAAAAACAAACATTTGGGACACAGTTGAAACCACTATAGTATTACAATCTGTGGAAAGAAAGACATTGTTTTTCTTTTGAAAGTTTGTACAGAGTTGAAAAAAAATGCTTTGGGTTGAAGAATAAAACATGTAATCTCAGAGAAGTATAATTTGGAATGACTTAAACATTAAAAAAATATCTTCTGAACTTCAAGAAATTACAGTTAATACACAATAAAGGTAACTAGATTTTTTTGTTACTTCTCAATCACCTTTATCAGTAAGTAAGAAGCAAAGACAGTCTGTTTATTAGACTATTATTGGGTAAGCCCTAAGTATTTTAGCAAAGAAAGAAAAAGGAAAGAAAAGGTTGATTTAATCATGGGATTTCAACCTATTTATTTATTTATTTATTTATTTTTAATTTTTTAAAGATTTTATTTGACAGAGAGAGAGATCACAAGTAGGCAGAGAGGCAGGCAGAGACGGGGTGGGGGCAGCTGACTCCCTGCTGAGCAGAGAGCCCGATACGGGGCTCCATCCCAGGACCCTGAGATCATGACCCGGGCCAAAGGCAGAGGCTTAACCCACTGAGCCACCCAGGTGCCCCGATTTCAACTTTTTTAATTGATAGTATATAAGGTCAAATAAAAAGTTTAAATAATTATTTCAAAACTAACATCTGGGATAGGCAAGGCTGCAAGGATGAAAAGACCCAAACAAGTAATGGCTCAACACAATGGAAGTTTATTTCTTGCTTATGTCACAGTCCTGAGTGTGAACAGATTGGTCAGCGGCTCTCCTCTATGCACTCATGCAGGGTACCAGGTTCACAGAGGCTCTTCTGTCTTCAAACTGTGGCTTCTATAATTACCCTGGTTATCACTGTCACAGCCTGCTGGAAGGGGGAAAGAGTCCGGAGGAGTGAGAGCAGAAGGGCACTACGAGCTCGGCCTGGAAGTGACACACGTTCCATTGGCTGACACCCAGTAACATGGCTGCCTAACTGTAAGTAAGAGTCTAGCGCTGTGCTTAAGGGGAAGGGGAGGGACAGATTTTGGTGAATAGCCAACAGCCTCCACCACAGTTTAGTGCCTTCCCAGCCTAGCAGAGTGTGTCATGTGTACTAGGCCTTCCATTAATATTTGCTGCACTGAGTATGTGTATATTACTTTCCAAATGTGTACATATTTCTATAATGTGGCAATAGGATAGTGGTGATACTTCCTATTTTGCTACTGTGACCTGAAACTTTATTATTTATTTGGGTAGTTATCTATATTCCAATTTGTTACAATAATTTAAAGACGGAGGAATGGAGCAAGATGAAATAACTTGGGGCACCTGGGTGGCTCAGTCGGTTAAGTTCTTGGTTTCGGGTCAGTTTGTGATCTCAGGGTTGTGGGATCGAGCCCCATGTTTGGCTCCGTGCTCTGCACAGAGTCTTCTTGGGATTTTCTCTCCCTCTCCCTCTGCCCTTCCCCCACTAAAATAAATAAATAAATCTTCAAAAAGAAGATGAAATAACTTGTCATTAATAAATATTTTTCTGTGGTTCTACATAGCCTTCAAAATAACAATGTAGCAATTTAATTTATTAAGACATACCTAGGGGAGCCTTGGTGGCTCAGTCTGTAAATGTTGGACTCTTGGTTTTGGCTCAGGTCATGAGCTCAGTGTCGTGAGATGGAGCCTTCCTCGGCTCTGTGCTGTGTGCTTAAGATTCTCTCTCTCTCTCCCTCTCTCTCTAACCCTCCCAGGCTCATGTTCTCTCTCAAATAAATAAATAAATCTTAAAAAAAAAAAAAAAACACTTACACCTTAAAGGCAGACATATTTTTTTTCTTTATGCGTACATTATAAGTTACATATGCACATTGACAATGATTTGGCTGAAGTAATTTCTTTTTTTTAAAGATTTTATTTATTTATTGGACAGAGATCACAAGTAGTCAGAGAGGCAGGCAGAGAGAGGAGGAAGCAGGCTCCCTGCTGAGCAGAGAGCCCGACATGGGGCTCGATCCCAGAACCCTGGGATCATGACCGGAGCCGAAGGCAGAGGCTTTAACCCACTGAGCCACCCAGGCGCCCCGGCGGAAGTAATTTCTAAGGATAAATCCCTAGAAGAGAAAATATTGGACCAAAGGAAATAAATAATTACATGAGTTTTGCAAGGATGTACAGCATTTGCAGAAAGGAGTCCAGAACTCAGTGGCATTTGAAACATGTTAACAGCCTAAAATGTGCAAAAAGGTATAATTTTGTTTTAATTTCTATTTCTTTAATTGTTAATGACATCTCCATACTACTTTCCCCCCTTTGGGGGAGATAGTGCTTTCTATTTAGATATGACTTGTTGAGTACTATCATTAAACATGTCATTCAGAAATGAAATTGACTTTAAAGTCTTCAAGTAAATACAAATCCAGGGTTCTTTAATCTGGAGTCTGAGGATTCTTAAGAGTCCACAGGTGGCCTTCAAGGAATCGTGACACTCCTGGAATTGTGGGCAAGATGTTGTGTGTGGGCACTTATGTACGTTTTTCTGTCCATTGTGTACATGGTATTTTAAAACAGATTCTTCTGTGTCCATTTTCCTTCCTTTCCATGAGTAATCTAAGAATTTAGGTCCATCAGAAGTAGAAAAATATACTGTGACTCAATTTCATTCTAGGACTTTAGTTTCCACTGGATACTAGTGCTACATCAGAGGTGCCTGATTTCTGGGTTAAAAAGACAGAATTTAATTAAATGCTGGTTTAGTGGAAGCTTTCTCTTTTAATTTTATGTTATTGAGGTTCTATGGCTGTATGACTCACAGACATTAGCTGTGTGTGACTAATATTTCTAAGCTTTGGGAACTATGCACAGAAGTTTCAACAACAATGTCCTAATATTTTTTTAAAATATTTTATTTATTTATTTGTCAGAGAGAGAGAGAGAGAGTGAGAGAGCGAGCACAGGCAGACAGAGTGGCAGGCAGAGGCAGAGGGAGAAGCAGGCTCCCCGCTGAGCAAGGAGCCCGATGTGGGACTCGATCCCAGGACGCTGGGATCATGACCTGAGCCGAAGGTAGCCGCTTAACCCACTGAGCCACCCAGGCATCCCGATGTCCTAATATTTTTGAAGGATCGTTCAAACATCCAAAGACATTGGCATAAATAGTAGGAAAACAGAAACAAGAGTCCCAAGTTGAGAAAGCCCTGGGATCCTGGTAGGTTTTGGAAGTGAAACCAAATTATAGGAGGCAAAAGTAAAGAAGGAGGCAGAAACACAAAGTGACACAAGAAAAAGATGAACATTTTTGGTCCTACACTTATAATAAGCCAGGAGGTAAAGGACTGCATATGGTGATTTCATCTGTGAGTAGACCTGTATCTCACTAGAATCTAAGCTCTGTGGTGCCAGGCATCCTGCGTGAACACAAATGTATTCCCAGCGCTTAAAACAGTGACCAGTGGTGGGCATTTGATGATGATTTATTGAAAAATAGTAACAAGCCAAGTACATTCCAAGTGAAAAACATGCACCTTGAATTCTCATTGGAAAGCAGGCAGAAGAATGATGCCTGCCAGGACAGGGCCACTGGCAGATTCAAGAAGTATCTCAGGCTTGTTGTGACTGCGTGTAAGGCAGTATGCTGGGGACCGCAGAGGTTGCAGAAGGCTTCCAGGCTTTTAAGGGTTGGCTGCTTCACCCACCCACACAGCAGGGAGCCTGATGAGGGGCTCCATCCCAGGACCCCGGGACTATGACATGAGCTGAAGGCAGACGTTTAACAGACTGAGCCACCCAGGCACCCCCAAAATGGATTTTTAAAATTAATTTTAAATAAAGCATGCATGAAAACATATTTATTTATTTAAGATTTTATTTATTCGTTTGAGAGAGAGCATGAGCGGGAGGAGGGGCAGGGGCAGAGGGAAAAACAGACTCCCTGCTGAGCAGGGAGCCCAATGTGGGCTCTATCTTGATCCTGGGACCCTGGGATCATGACCTGACCCAAAGGCAGATGCTTAACCAACTGAACCACCCAGAGGCCCCTGAAAGCATCTTAATAAAATGTTGCTTTCATATGGATTTTAAGAATACAATCTAAATAAAAAGAAAACAGCTATTTTTCCAATAAAGGTTTGAGGTAGCAGCATGTGGCTGGCTCAGTGGCTAGAGCCTACAACTCCTGATTTTGGGGTTGTGAAATTGAGCCTCACATTGGGTGTAGAGATGATTAAAAATAAAAAAAAATTTTTTTAAAGATTTGTGATATGTCCCTTAGACTTTTCCTCTTTTACTTTGCGCATAAAGGATTCTGGGAACTGCTGTTGTGTAAGACAAAGATAACAGTGTCAAGGATAATTATTCAGGATAGAAGATGTTAGGAGCCCTAGGAAGAGTATAGGTAAAATATTGTGAGGGTTTGGAAGGAGGAATGATCACCATTTCTTTCAGTGTCTTTCGGGCTGCTAGTAATAGAAACTAGAAGTGAGTGATTTTATACGAGTTCACTGGACAGATATGAAGTTCTTCATTACATCAAAAGATAGGGCAAAGAAACCAACACTGGCAGGGACGGGAGCAGAGTAGGTACGGGCTTCTGTGAGCAGAAATAATGGATGGATTCTTCAGGGCATGAATGAGCTCCAGCCATTTTCCATGCTTGGATCACTGAAGAATCAAATGGCAGAGAACTAGAGCCAGAAGGAGAGCTGGAGGAGGCAGAGGGTATGGCTCCTGCCAAGCCTAGTGAATGTCAGTCTTCATCCCCTCACCACAAAGGATGGGGCACTTTCAGTTATAGTCCCCTCAAGATTGCATGCATCCCCAAGGGAAGAATGGTGGATGAATGATGCCAGGCAAGAAAAAACCTATGGGTGTTCAAGTACATATTGAGCTTGGGGTATGACAGAGAAGTCTTCATGAAAGAGTTAGCATTCGAATTTAGGCCTTAAAAAAATAAACAACATTTAAATATGTAGGAATGAAGAGAGGGATTAGGTTTGAAGACAAGAGATCATGGTATGAGCAGAAGCCCAGAGGATGGGCCAGAGAACAGGTCTACCAGAGATGTATTGGGAAGAGAGAATGGCTCCGTTTGGATAGAGTATCGGGTAAGAACATACCATGAAGAATCATGAATGCCAGCCGGAGAAGGTTGGATTTTATTCTGTAAGCAATGGATGGCCTAATTTTTTTTTTTTTTTTTAAGGTGGGACATGCAGCTATGTAATTAGATATTGGAATGTTAGCTATGTCCTTTTTTTTTTTTTTTTGGTAACGAAGTTCCCTCTGGTGACAGGGGTTCGATGGGAGAAGAGATTGGATACAGGAAAACCAGTTAGGACAGTAATGCTAAAGTTTGGTCTAGAATTATGAAGGAAGTGAACTAGTATAAGGTCTGTGGGGATGTTGTGGGGATGTTGCTGAGGAGACGGCATGGAGATGTTGTGAAGTTTGTATTTAACAACAGGGTTTGCTGTCACCAGCGCCAAAGGAAGTGACGCTGAATGTGTGGCTGAAGATTCAGTCACCAGGATCTATGTACCATTGCTCACAGAAATAATAATAATGTCTTTTAGCTGCTGTTACTTTTCACATCCTTTATCAGTTAATCAAATATTCTTCATGCTTAAAATCAAGCTATTGGAGAAAATCTCTAGGTGCGTCAATGTGTTCCTGTAGCTTGAAACTTAAAACTGAAGGAAATCAGTTTAGATGATACATATCCACCTTCCACTAAAAACAAACAGGAAAGATACTATAAGGAAGCATCCGCAAACTTCTGGCAAATGTCATATAGTAAATATGTGAGGCTTTGTGGGCCATGCAACTTCTGTTGTAACTACTCAACTCTGCCAGAAAGCAGCTACAAACAAATTTAAATGAATGAATAGGGGGTGCCTGGGTAGCTCAGTCGGTTAAGTGTTTGCCTTCAGCCCAGGTCATGATCCCAGCTATCTGGGATCAAGTCCCATTGGGCTACCTGCTCAGTGGGGAGTCTGCTTGTCCCTCTGCCTCTGCCTTGCTTGTACTCTCTCTCAGTCTCTCTCTCTCTCAAATAAATAAAATCTAAAAAATCTAAAATCTAAAAATCTAAAAAAAAAAAAAGAATGAATGAGTATTCCAATGCATCATTATTTATGGACACTGAAATTTGAATTTCAGATAATTTTCATGTGCCACAAAACCTTTGATATTCTTCTATCATTTAAAAATGTAAAAACAGTGCCTACAAGTGTAGTTACAGAAGTAACAGAAGTTACAGAAGTCCTGGAGACCTAACGCACAGTGCAGTGATTAGAGATGACAAAACTGTGTTATAAATATTAAACTGGCTAAGAGACTGGATCTTAATTGTTTCCCGCACTAAAGGAAATGATAATGATGTGAAGGGATAGAGGCATTAGCTACTGCTACAACTGCCATCATATGGCAGTATAAATGTATCAAATCAATATGTTATACACCTTAAACTTATACTATGTTATATGTCACATATCTCAATGAAAGATACCAATGAATAAAAAATTTTAATAAAATCCTGGAAAAAATAGAAATCAAATGAAATAAAAATGTAAAAACCATTCTTTGCTCCCAGGCTGTAAAAAAGCAGGCAGCGGATTGGATTTCACACTTGCTAATAATGTCATTGGTACCACCACAGCTTTAGAAATCAGGACCAACGTGTTTTTCATGAGTCAGCAGCAATGTGAACCCATTCTGAAAGTAGTAGTAGCTAGAAGAGGGGAAAACATTAATACCTTAAAAACTGATTCTGCTCTACTTGTTTTTGGTTGAAATGAATGGAGTTTTTCTTGCAGCTTTCTTTCTTAATGTTTCTTAGTCTTCCTTAATATTAACATTAATTTTTAATGTTAATATTTGATAAAATACAGAATAGGCTAAAGTCACAGTCCAAAACACAGCACGGTGGGCAATATAGAAGTTAACATCTCTCCGTGAAATATAATCTTTATCTGGGAAGCCAAGTAATCCAACTAAAATTGGGAGTTATATTCTTATGGGAAGATGGGGGGAATAGAATTCTAGAAATATTTGAAGGTAGCAGGAAGTCTCTGCCAAGTGTTGCATGTTACTAAACAATTTCTATTTTCTAAATGGAGACTGTTTTGTTGTTTCAGTCAGGGAAAGGGAGTCCTTCTAAATATTTTTTTTTTTTAAATTTTTATTTATTTGACAGAGAGAGAGAGAGAGAGCCCAAGTAGGCAGAGCAGCACGTAGAGGGAGAGGGAGAAGCAGGCTCTCCACCGAGCAGGGAGCCCAATACAGTGCTCGATCCCAGGACCCTGGGACCATGACCTGAGCCGAAGGCAGCCGCTTAACTGACTGAGCCACCCAGGTGCCCCGCTTCTAAATATTTTAAATGATTGACTTAAATGCTAGAAAAAGAAATCAGTTATTTTGTTGGCAGTGTCTTTTCCCAGAGCTTTTACTGTGGTAACTTGTATAACATCATAAATTCATTCAACAAGTACTTTTGAGCACCTATGATGCCAGGCATCTTTCTAGGCAGATAAAAACCCTCATTTCCATAGACTCAAAATGGATGAAGGACCTCAATGTGAGAAAGGAATCCATCAAAATCCTTGAGGAGAACACAGGCAGCAACCTCTGTGACCTCAGCCACAGCAACTTCTTCCAAGGAACATCGCCAAAGGCAATGGAAGCAAGGGCAAAAATGAACTATTGGGACTTCATCAAGATGAAAAGCTTTTGCACAGCAAAGGAAACAGTTAACAAAACCAAAAGACAACTGACAGAATGGGAGAAGATATTTGCAAATGACATATCAGATAAAGGGCTAGTATCCAAAATCCATAAAAAGCTTATCAAACTCAACACCCAAAGAACAAATAATCCAATCAAGAAATGGGCAGAGGACATGAACAGACATTTCTGCAAAGAAGACATCCAGATGGCCAACAGACACATGAAAAAGTGCTCCACATCACTCAGCATCAGGGAAATACAAATTAAAACCACAATGAGATATCACCTCACACAAGTCAGAATGGCTAAAATTAATAGGTCAGGAAATGACAGATGCTGGCGAGGATGTGGAGAAAGGGGAACCCTCCTACACTGTTGGTGGGAATGCAAGCTGGTGCAACCGCTCTGGAAAACAGTATGGAGGTTCCTCAAAAAATTGAAAATAGAGCTACCCTATGACCCAGCAATCGCACTACTGGGTATTTACCCTAAAGATACAAATGTAGTGATCCGAAGGGGCACGTGCACCCGAATGTTTATAGCAGCAATGCACGATAGCCAAACTATGGAAGGAGCCTAGATGTCCATCAACAGATGAATGGATAAAGAAGATGTGGTATATATATACAATGGAATACTATGCAGCCATCAAAAGAAATGAAATCTTGCCATTTGCAACAACGTGGATGGAACTAGAGGGTATTATGCTTAGCGAAATAAGTCAATCAGAGAAAGACAATTATCATATGATCTCCCTGATATGAGGAAGTTGAGAGGCAATGTGGGGGGTTTGGGGAGTAGGAAAGGAATAAAGGAAACAAGATGGGATTGGGAGGGAGACAAATCATAAGACACTCTTAATCTCACAAAACAAACTGAGGATTGCTGGGGGGAAGGGGGTCGGGACAGGGTGGTTGGGTTATAGACATTGGGGAGGGTATGTGCTATGGTGAGTGCTGTGAAGTGTGTAAACCTGGCGATTCACAGACCTGTACCCCAGGGCTAATAATACATTAGATGTTAATAAAAAAATAAATACAATTATCAAACCAAAACCAAAAAGCTAAAACAAACAAACAAAAAAACCCCTCATTTCCTACTCTACTAACAACTTTATTCTAATATATTATCTCAGTTGAGACATTGCCTTAGAACATGTAGTAAAATCTCCTAAAAGCATGGGGAATGAGAGTTGGGAGCCACGATTGTACCATACAAAGTGGAGGAGTGTTTGGGGGGACTCCAGCCCTTTAAAATCTCCATCAGCCTTACAGACTCACTTCCAGTGAACATGGATTCCAAACAACAGCCTGTTCACTAGGCAAACAGAGCTTTAAGGGAAGCATTCCAGCTCCCTTCCCAAAAGATTGCCATCCTTGTACCTGTCCTTTCTAGAAATTCTGGACCACTCCTGGTGTGGGGATTTGGCCTGATATTTAGGTGTTAGAGTACTCTCTCCCAACCCTCCCCATGGGAAGATAACCCCAGATTCTGAAATAAGGGACTGACCTGCATGTGTCCGTGTCCTTTCCAAACTGTATTAAGAAAAAGGGCAGGGAGAGGGCCGGCAAACACTAAGCACTCCACCTGACATGACTTCAGAATGCTGTGATTAAGGTATTCTGCTTATTGTTAGTCAAAGATCTAGGCCTGCCTTGCTCCACATACATAAAAACTCTGCTTCTCAGCTGTCTCCATGTATCCTCCTGCATGTCCTTAGGGTGCTATAACAGCAGGGCTTCTCGAAATGGTTCTTAGACACGAAGACCATGAAAAGAAGCAGTGAAGGGCTCCTGAAAGCATTTACTTTGATGAGTAATATATACCGACAGTATATTGTTCCTTTTCCTGCTCTGAAGTGGATGCTTTTGTGCACCGCCTTCGTTGTTAGCGCCAAGGGTAGTTGGGGTGCTGGCTGCAGGAGCTGGCTGAAATTAATGGAGACAGTGTAGGGGGCACCATCCTCACTCCTTGGCCACTCCGCACTTCAACCAGTTGGAAACCAAGGGACATGGCGGGGGACAGGGGTGAAGGGAAGAATGTGTGGCCATGCAAAGCAGAAAGAATGAGAAACATTTGTTTGGAGTTCTGTCACCTATCAGATGGTCGGAGAGGTAGCCATTGATTAAAAAATAAAAGAAGGGGCACCTGGGTGGCTCGGTCAGTTAAGCAACTGCCTTCAGCTCAGGTCATGATCCCAGAGTCCCGGGATCCAGACCCCATGTTGGGCTCCCAGCTCCTCAAGGAGTCTGCTTCTCCCTCTGACCTTCACCCCTCTCATGCTCTCTCTCACTCTCTCCGTCTCAGATAAATAAATAAAGAAATAAAATCTTTAAAAAATAAAAATAAACTTAAGAAAAAGAAGAAATAAATCCCGTTAGTTTTCTTTTCTTTTCTTTCTTTTTAAAATTTTATTTGAGAGAAAGAGAGAGAGCAGAAATAGGGGTGGGGCAGAGGGAGAGGAAGAAGCAGGCTCCCCACTAAGCAGGGAGCACGATGGACCTGAGACTTGATCCTGGGACCCTGGGATCATGACCTGAGCTGAAGGCAGATGCCTAAGGGACTGAGCCATCCAGGTGTCCCTCCCATTAGTTTTTAACAGCATGAATCAGAGCAGGTAAGTACCAATGACAGCTAACATTACTGAGTTCTTGATATATGCCAGATCCTGTTCTAAGTGCTTTAGGAGTCATAATCTCATTTTATTCCTACAATAACATTCTGTGGTAGGTACTCTAATTATTTCCATTTTACAGCTATGCGATTGGGCCGGGAGAAGCAGTAGGCCTGGGATTCTGTCCTTGGCAGTGTGACTCCCGAGCTGGCATGGCATCCACCACGTTATACTGCCTTCAAGAGAGTTGAACCCTTGGTTGTTATTTTCCTCTAGATTTACAGCTCCATTTGGGCCACAGGTGACAGCATAGATTTGCATTTCCTAATGAAAGAGGGAATGAAGTTAAATCATAAACAAGAGAGTCCCTGTAAAGTATAATGTTCAAAAAACTGCGAAGAGTTTGTGCCTATTTTCCTGATTGCCTGCTAGCACCTTGCTCGCTGTAGGGGAAAAAGTAGAGGGTAACAGTATTAGGTTCTATATAAAGCAATTCATTATTTTTTTGAAAAATGATAATGGCCTTGATTTCACCTTAAGAGTCCAGAGCAGCAGAGGACTGATAGCACCCTAAGAAGCATATACTCAGCAAGATTCCCTAAATAGTTCTTTCCTTTCCAGTCCCGACCAAGTAACCTCCAGGCCATTCTATTCCCTGGCATCTCCTGTATAGGGCCCCAAAGAGTATGCTGATGCCTGCAACATCCTTTTAGGATTTGAAGACCTGTAGACAAATGGCTCCTAGGGACAGAGAACATATCAAAACGTAATCCTCACTCATAACAGAATTGAGTTTGGTGTGAACCCAGCAATCAGGGAATGAAAGGTGAGTGCATTAACCTACCATGTTATCTGTATAGGAGTTGTATATCTTAAATGGAACAGACATCCCTGCAAAACAATAACGGACTGAGATTAATGAGTTACAGGTGACCCGCAGACACGGGAAGGTTGACTTTGGATAAGCACCCACAAAGGTCAAGTGCTTATCTGAATTAACCACAAGTCTTGGATCTGGGGTAAAAATAAAGGACGAGAAATACCCCAGGGAGAGGCTTTCTTCAACCAGAGTTTTGTGTTCTTTCTTACCTTCTGCTAAATTCTGCATTGGATTGGACCAGCCCTTTCTTGCAGCATTTCCACACACATCTCTGGCCTAAGCCAGATCTCAACATCGAGACCCCAGAGCAGTGCTTTTCAGATTTCTGGGGTTTCAAGATGTGTTGTAGACCCAATTATGTTTGCTAACATAGAATTGAGTCCTTTTGACAGGGGCTTTATAAGAATTGGATGAAATCTTCCCAACTGACTTGAGGATTTGCATTTGTCTCCTTGTACGGTGCAAATAGGTAGTGGCAATGACAACTTTCTTTGTTTATTACTTTCATCCTTGGGCCAATTTTATTATTTCCATTTAAGGCAATAATCCCCAGAGCAATGCCATATTCTGCTTATCGGAAAAACATACTTGATGCCCACCTCCATTAATTAAGTGGAGTTGTATAGCTACTCATTGTCTCCTCCCTCATAGAGAGTACCCACTGGGCTCTATCTTAGGACCCTGCCCTGAAAGTGAGTGAGTAGACTGGGAGAGGCTCATGGAGCTGGAGTAGACCGAGTTTGGGCTGTGGGAGGGGTTCCGTGTGGAAAGTAGAGTGCTCCTGTGGAAAAGTGAGCATACACTCACCTAATACAAAACACCAGGGCCTCTCCACTGGTGGATAGAATCCTGTTCCAGGTGTGTTGTCAATGGTAGAAAAATATAAAGAGACAACTCACATGCACCCCACCCTGCCAGAACTTGGAAATGAGAGAAATAAGATACCCACTGAGAGCAAAATTTTAAAAACAACGACTAAAATAGAGTATAGATATGCAAAATTTTCTTACACCCTAAAAGAGTCCTAAGAAACCTTGGCAAATGCATTTACACATGCAAAGAAAGAATGTGTTAATCAAAGGGGGTTGGTCTGCCCTGGAAGGTGGTCAAGAGAGAGTTCCTGAGGCAGAGTTAGAGGGGATGGTCCAAGTTTTGCCCCCTGAAGACCAGGCCTGGCCAAAGATTTTTTCAGACCAGGGTAAGCAACAACTGAACATTTTCTCAAACAGATCAATATGGAGTGCTTATAATGTGCCAGACTTGTGTCAAGCTTTGGGAGAATGTGCCAAGTATGGAGACTACCCTTCAAGATAGAAGGCTGACCTGAGCCAGGCACTTTATGAAGGAGAGAATATTAACATAATAGAGGCAACTATGGGCTGGGGACTCTCCGTCTGAGGAGGAAGTAATCCTGTAGAGGTTGAGGATGTGTTGGAGTTAAACAGTGGAAAGAGGTGGAAGGAGGGCGCTTCAAACAGAGCTGGCATTTGCTCAGAGCTCTGGGATGGGATCGTCATAGCTTGCAGCACATTTGAGAGCTGGAAGGGGGGCCCGTGTGGCTGGACCCAGAGCGGTTTTTAGATAATCGATAATATTTCGTGAGCACTTAGTAGGTGCCAGACGGTCTTGGAAGCCGTTTACTCTCCTAATTTCATCACAATCTTATGAAGCAACCACTATCTTTTTTCCCTTTTTCCTAAAGAAGATACTGTGTCACAATAAATAAGTAAACTGCCTGAGCTTGGAGTAGAGCAAGGGGATCTGAATCATGAAGTGTGGGTTGCAGAGTCTATGTTCCTAGCCAGTTCCTACACTGAAGGAAGAGACTAAGCAGCCCGACCTTGTAGGGCCAGTAGGTTGAGGATTTTGTCTTCTTCTGAGAACAATGCCCAGTATTAGAGGAATGACCTTGTGGAATACACATTCCACATTTGAAAAACATCACTCTGGGGGCGCCTGGGTGGCTCAGTGGGTTAAAGCCTCTGCCTTGGGCTCAGGTCATGATCTCGGGGTCCTGGGATCGAGCCCCTCCGCAGAGCAGAGAGCCTGCTTCCCCCTCTCTCTCTGCCTGCCTCTCTGCCTGCTTGTGATCTCTGTCTGTCAAATAAATAAATAAAATCTTAAAAAAAAAATCACTCTGGCTGAAATGTGATTAGCTACTGTTTTTTAAAAATCTGATTACAGGGGCGCCTGGGTGGCTCAGTGGGTTAAGACCTCTGCTTTCAGCTCAGGTCATGATCCCAGGGTCCTGGGATCAAGCCCCACATTGGGCTCTCTGCTCTGTGGAGAGCTTGCTTCCTCCTCTCTCTCCCTGCCTGCCTTTCTTGCCTACTTGTCATCTCTGTCTGTCAAATAAATAAATAAAATCTTAAAAAAAAAATAAATTCAATGTGCCTTTGGCATCTTTAAAAAAAAAAATCTGATTACAATTTTGCTTCCATGTAAGCCTGCAAAGAAAGAGGGAATTCATAGATCATATGAACTTAAAGAATTTTGCTCACCAAGATAGCCTTTTCTTTTCTTTCTTTCCTTCTTTCTTTCTTTCTTTCTTTCTTTCTTTGAGACACAGAGAAAGAGAGAGCGCATACCTGCAGTGGGGAGGAGCAGAAGGAGAATGGAGAAGCAAGCTCCCCAGTGAGCAGGGAGCCCCATGCAGGACTAGATCCCAGGACCTGGAGATGTTGACCTGAGCTGAAGGCAGATGCTTAATCGAATGAGCCACCCAGGCATGCTCCCACACCTTTTTTTAAGATTTTAAGGATAGGGATGCCTGTGTGGCTCAGTTGGTTGAGCATCTGCCTTTGGCTGAGGTCATGATCCCAGAGTCCTGGGACTGAGTCCCACAGCGAGCCCCTTGCTCGGCAATGAGCCTGCTTCTCCCTCTGCCGGCCACTCCCCTTGCTTGTACTCTCTCTCTCTCTCTCTGACAAATAAATAAATAAATCTTTTTTTTTTTTTTTTTAAAAGAAGAAGATTTTATGGATAGCCACTTCTTACTATGAATTAATACACTCGCTTTTTTTTTTTTTTAATATACTAACTTCTGAGCATTGATCTGGCTTTCCAAAATTCTTGATGGTAGGTGCAGAATATATTGTGTGTGTGGTTCTGAGTATTTTGCAAGAGTCGTTTTTAAAAAGATTTATTGGGGGGTGGGGTAATGGACATTGGGGAGGGTATGTGCTATGGTTAGTGCTGTGAAGTGTGTAAACCTGGTGATTCACAGACATGTACCCCTGGGGATAAAAATACTTTACATGTTTATAAAAAAATAAAAAAATTTTAAAAAAACATTATTTATTTGAGAGAGGGAGAGAGAGGAGTTCGGGGTTGGGGGGAAAGGGGCAGAGGGAGGGTGAGAGAGAGAATTCAAGCAGACTCCCCGATGAGTGCAGAGCTTGATGTAGGGCTCCATCTCACGATCTGAGATCACAAACTGAGCGGAAATCAAGAGTCAGACGCTTCACCGACTGAGCCACCCTGGCACCCAACAGTTATTTCTTCTTTCTTTTTTCTTTTCTTTTTTTTAAAGGGACTTAATGAAGAGTACAGTCAACATTAGGGTGTATTTTTTTTTAAGATTTTATTTATTTATTTGACAGAGAGAGAAATCACAAGTAGGCAGAGAGGCAGGCAGAGAGAGAGGGGAAGCAGGCTCCCTGCTGAGCAGAGAGCCGGATGCCCAAAGGCAGAAGGCAGAGGCTTAACCCACTGAGCCACCCAGGCACCCCCAACAGTTATTTCTTAGTGTAAGTTAACAAAATGGTACCCTGGTTTGATACGTCCGACTTATGAGATAGACGAAGCAATCTGCCTTGGAATGATTTATTTACTTTCTAAGAAGATGTAGTTTCTGATTTGCAGTGCTAAAGATCAGGCTTTGAATAGACTGTAGTAAATTCGCCAAAGTAAAAATTGCTCTGTGGCTGCTCAGGAGAAACCCTGCTGCCTCCCACCCCCTCCCCCAGCCCTAGGGTAATAGTTGTTAACACACAACGGTCAGCTACAGGGTCTTTTTTCCCTCCTACTTCCTCCTCCTCTTCCTCCTACTTACAAGACATTCAGAAACCTAGGCAGGTAGGCAGTATTAGGAACGTCCATCAGAGGGTGTGTTCAGGGGCACCTGCGTGGCTCAGTCAGCTAAGCATCTGCCTTCGGCTCAGATCGTGATCCCAGAGTCCTGGGATTGAGTCCCACATGGGGTTCCTTGCTCAGCAAAGAGCCTGCTCCTCCTTCTGCCTGCTGATCCCCTTGCTTGTGCTCTCTCTCTCTGACAAAAAAATAAATTCTTTTTAAAAAGGGGAAAAAAAGGAAGGTATATTCGGAGCCCCCTGCTAGGAACCAACAAGAACAGTGCAGGGTCTCAGGACTGAAGGGATTGTGGTATTAGACAGGGAAATAAGAGGGAAATCCACTTAACATAACAAGGGAGCAAGATGGGACCTGGATCTTGTTTTCACAGTAGGGCAGAGTAAGAGCCATTCGGGCTGGACATACACATCTAGACAACAGTGCAGAGATGGTACATAAAGCTATGTGATGAAATCCTCTGGGAACTGAATGTAGTTAGAGAACAGAAGGGTCAAAACCCTAAGCCCTGGGGCACTCCAACTCTTAGAGGCAGAGAGATGAAGAAGCACAAGCAGGGAAGTCAGAGAAAGAAGTGCTCTGGCAGGCAAGCTGCATTTCAGTGGGGAGAAAATGATCGGTTACCTAAATGTTTAAATGAGGACTGAGAAGTGATGGCTCTGCCAATGTAGAAGTCCTTAGTGATCTTAACAGGAGCAGTTTTGATGTTTGCAATGGGGAGGAGGGGTGGTGATTGAACTGGGTTCAAGAGAAATGGAAGGAGAGAAATTACTAGTAAGTATCAACTTCTTAGAGGAGTTTTCTTGTCAAGAGGTGTAGAGGAAATGGGAAGTAAATGGATGATGATGAGAGAGCCGACTGTGGAGGCCTGAGAAGAAAAGGGAAGGGATGAAAGAGCTATGGGGACAGTGGAGGAGGGAATGGTGTAGGACAGCACATGCTAGCTGGGCAGGGCGATTGCTCCATGCGAGGTTATGAGAACCAGGAATTTAGAATGAGACCAGCCAGCATAGTTGGTTGTTTTCTCCAGCCTGGTCAGTTCCGAGATGCAAACTCCAGTGGAATAGGCAGAGGGTGTAATAAGTTGTGAGAATTTACCAATACATTCAGTTAGAGAGGAGCAAGGAGCTCAAGCATGCTTGCAAGAGAATAAAAATGGTAATGGATCATAGAACTGAGGCAGGATTAGGAGGAGGAAAGTGAGGACACAGAGGATGAGGACAGTGACAAGGTGGGAAGGAAGATCAATTGATTGTCCCACTGGAGCAAAAAGATATGTACTCCCAATGGCATGTCTGGCCTTTAGCCTAATAAATCTCTCAATTTTTTTTTAAAGGCCTTATTTATTTATTTGACACAAGTAGGCAGAGAGGGAGGCAGAGAGAGAGGAGGAAGCAGGCTCCCTGTTAAGCCGAGAGCCCGATGTGGGGCTCGATCCCAGGACCCCGGGATCGTGACCTGAGCTGAAGGCAGAGGCTTTACTCACTGAGCCACCCAGGCACCCCTCTCTCAAATTTTTGATGTTCACATTTCTTTGAATGTTGGTGGAGGTAGGGGTGCCTGGGTGGCTCAGTCAGTTAAGCTTCTGCCTTCAACTCAGGTCATGATCCCAGGGTCCCAGGATCAAGCCCCTCCCTGCTGAGCGGGGAGCCTGCTTCTCCCTCTCCCTGCTCCTCCACCTGCTTGTGCTCTTTCTCTTTCTGTCGAATAATTAAATAAAATCTCAAAAAAAAAAAAAAGATAAATGTTGATGGAGGTAAGAGTAACATCTTTAGTATCTTTTTTTTTTTTAATGGGGATGGGGTTCCTCGGTTGGACCAGTTATTGCTGGGAAGCAGTGAGTTTCAGAGAGAGGAGAGGGGAGTGTTGGTTCTTTAGGGAAGAGGAAAATAACTGGTGTGGGGTAACAAGTCTCAGAGTCTCCAGTCTCTTTTAGAGAGAGATCACAAGTAGGCAGAGAGGCAGGCAGAGAGAGGGGGAAGCAGGCTCCCAGCTGAGCAGAGAGCCTGATGCAGGGCTCGATCCCAGGACCCTGAGATCACGACCTGAGCCGAAGGCTGAGGCTTAACCCATTGAGCCACCCAGGTGCCCCAGTCTCTAGTCTCTTGAGCTCTTGAGGTTTATATTCCTAGGATTGTGTATACTCCAAGCAAAACACACACACACACACACACACACACACACACCCCACATTTTTCTTCTTTATGGGAATTAGGATAGTGCCCTGTGCCAGATGTGTGTCTGCCAATTATTCTTCAGATGTTTTTTTGGAGAATAAGAGAAGGCAACAGAAAGGCCAAGGTGAAAAATCAGGCAGGAGGAAAAGACTTAAATATAAGTTTTGCCTTAGAATTTAGTTTATGGCTGATATCAAGACATGTCTTTCTGGGAAATATGTGGTAGAAGCTTGATAATCATTTTGTTAAGGCTCTAAGAATACTCACAGATGTCCTTGTGTAATGACCACAAGATAGGCAGTTACCTGAAACTTATCCTTTGGGAATTCTCATGTTTGTGGATTATGTCAACTTCTTGTTCTCTGGTCCCCCTTGTTCAGCCAAGAGTACTTGGTAGTTGAGACTTTAAAATCAGAAATTGATCTTTTAGATCATCTAGACCAATTCTTTCATGTTACAGATATAGGAACCAAGGCCTAGGGAGGTGAAATCTGCCTTCTTCTATTTTACCATGATGTAGGTGACATATTCTGGCCTCTGGCTTTGAGAAAGCTTCCCCTTCTTCCATGTTTCTGTTGGATACTTGTCCCAACAGTCATGGCTGCCCTTGTCCTGTGTGAAAAGTAGAGTTTACGGGGCAGCTTAAACTAGAGGTGAGTCAGTAGAGCATGCGACTCTTGATCTTGGGATTATAAATTTGAGCCTCATGCTGGGCATAGAGTTTACCTTAAAAAAAAAAAGTACAGTTTGCCCTCAGATTGAGATGACTTCCTTGTGACCCAGAATACATGCTCACTACTTCCAACACTTATACAGAGCACAGAGCAAGAAGTTTTGGGTTTTCTTTGCAAAATGGATATAAACCTTATTCACAAGAACAATCAGGGACTGGGATGAGTGGGAAGCAAGGTTTTCATCCTTCTTTAGAACAATTTTATATAAGAGATATAAAAATAATACTACAAACTATGTTAGAAGAACTTGTGTTTTGAAGCCTGATTTTTTCTGGCCTTTTTTTTCCTCATGGAAAGAAAAGAATACTAATGCCTTTTTTCTGCATGGTTATTTTTGTAAAATCTTAAATTTGCTATTGTGTGAAAGTCTCTGGCATATAACAGGTGCTCAATAAATGTTCTTTTCCAGATTTTGAGCTGCTGAAAAATTTCAACAGCAAGGTGAGAATGGTTATGATTAAAACCGTTCGATACGATGTATTCTGTTTTGTAATGTAACATGATATCAACAGCCAAGATCTTTGTCCTGAAGGGAATTGCAATATTCAGCAAAAAGTGGGGCTGATTTAATAGCCATTAATTCTGAGGATATGTTCAAGTTCAAAGTCCGTCTGTTATAAAATGTAAATTGCTCTTTTTTATGTATTTTGTATTGGAACTTAGGAACAAATGCTGTCACTTTTCTTTTTCTTTGCATGGTATTGCAAGTGCCTTTATTATCAAAGAGCCCTATTATTGTGATACCTCACACATGAAATGTACACTCTGACATTAGTTACCAAATTGCTGAAATATCTTGTGTTTTTTATTCATTAAAGCCCTAAAGCACTATGTGCAAATTCCCTTACTTTAATTACACACCTCAGGGATGTGCATGCCAAAAAAGGAGCCAGTCAGACAAAAAGCCAGGTCTTTGCCAAAAAACCCCAGCCCCCTAAACTGGTAAACATTTATTTTCAGCTGGGAAATCTGCTATTAATTCATATAGTGACTTTCCCAGCTGAAATAATGAGCCAAGCCAAGTGAACCAAATGTTCGCAGTGAACAAACATGAACAGTGGGGAATCAGCCCATCTCTTATTTACATGTTTGCTCCTTCAGCACTTAAGGAACATTTGAACATTTCCCTTTTTACCTGGAAGCATACCAGTGTTTATGCTTCAAGTGTCTTAGTTTTCAAATAGAGTTGATACACTCGACTGTAGAGAAGTGTTTTAAGAATTAAAAGAGAAAAATCACCAAACCAAATTATTTATTAGGGCTTCAGAACAATGGGCTTCTGCCCATCAACTTCATTGACTTTCCTATCTCATTGGAGCCTTTAAAAAAAAATCAGAATTAGTGAAACAATGAGATTTTGAAGGAAATGCCATTTTGGAATTTTTGTTCTGAAAAAAGTTAACAAAAACTCTAAAGTTAGGAACAAAAACGTTTATTTTTCCATAAAGTAAACTATGAATTAAAATACATTATAAAAGATTTTTTAGATATGTTCAGGGAGTCTCTTTTCATTTCTGTTTAATTACAAAGCTTTTAGCTTGTGGAAAATAAGAAAAGAAATACCTATCCACAGGCACCATAAGCATATAACCAAGAAAAGTAATATTTATATCTTTTGGAGGTCTGAATACCTTTGTGGGTCTGAATACCCACAAAATGCACTCAGGTTCTAGAACAGAAAGTTGCCCTATGTGTATAAAACTTAGAATAAAAAGTAGTTTGTATAGAAGAGCATGCATAAAGGCTTAAAGGAAAGCAAAGAAGGGAGGAGAAACAGTTAAAATAACACATGAAATAGCAAAGTAGGAGGGTCAAAAAGTCAATATATTGATTAATTCCTATGATGATGCGGAGAATCCACTCAACAGTCAATTAACCATTTAACATTTTTCTTGATACAAAGGAGTTTAAAAAAAGGTCCCGAACGCAAACTTATATAAAGATGTAATCAATAATTGGATGTAATCAATAATAAAGATGCAATCAATAATCATAATATAAGCTTGGGTGTGAATCTCTTCTCGAACCATACAACACATTTTAACGAAGGTGTAATTTTTATTATAACGAACGTGAGAAAACTAGCTTTTAATTCCCAGTGCTTTAAAATTAAGGTTAACCACCTCCAAACCTTTTTCCTAAATGAAATTTTTAGCAGATACATGATTTTTTAGCAATGAATAAATGAATAAAATGTATGAGAATTTTTTTTTTTTGTTCTATAAGAAGCAGCAATGCCCTATTAATTTTGACAGACAACTTGGCATTAGCCATTTTAAAATCCAACATGGGATAAAGTTATGCATTACTAGTCTCTGTATATTTTTGTCAAGAGATGAACATTTTGCCAGATTTTTAATAATATGCCAAGAGCTTTGTCAGTCGGTTTATTTAGCCCTGCGTGGTTATACCAGTGTTCGCCCACCACCCCACTGGGTGTAACACGGCCCGTCACAGCTCACAGAACCCCTCCCCTGCAATTAGACAAAGTCAACACAGCAATCACTCCCACCGCCCTGAGGTACCTGCACTATCAACATTGCCGACTCCGAGGCTTGAACAAGCTTTGCTTTGTCACTGCCTCCCCACCCCAATTAGGACTTTTTTCTGCCCAGGCAATTTAGCACCAACACCATGGGTGGACCAGATAACTCTTTTAAAAAGTGTGTTTAAGTCATTCTTCTGCCCATCCCCCCTCCCCCAGCCCAACCCAATCAATTCTTTCTCCACCCCCTTTTCACGACTTCCTACACCGCCATTCCCTCTCCACCCCAACCCCCCTTTCCTAAAAAAAAAAAAAAAAAAGCACTCTCAGAAAGAAATAGGAGTCCGCGAAAGGGCGGCTTGCAGTCCCTAACGAGTTACCATGCCGACTGAAGCCTGTGCTGAGGAATGTGCTGCTGCCACACTGAACTCAATGAAAAGATGAAGAAAATGTGCAGGCAATACTAGTTTGGCTGCGATGTTGGGGAATCTGAGACGGGGCTGTTGGTATGGGAGGATCTCACTGCATGCAATTTGCAAACATGCCAGCTCAGTAGCATGTGATAGGCACTGGATGGAATTTAGAGGTCTTGGAGCCTTCAAGGCTGGAAAGGAATAAGAGAGCGGACTGGGGGGCAATCTGCCCCGTGAAATAACACTTGCCCCTTAGAAATAGAAATGTAAGACGTATTATTAAAATTATTTAGAAGAACCTGTGCGGAATGCTAAAAGAGATTGATCTTCTGATAAGCCCTCCTTTTCTGAGTCCAGTCATTATACCTTCTTGAGATCTACCTGCACTTCCTTTCGACTGACTGTAAAACCACCTGACTTCTGGTCCTAAAAGTTAGCGGTAGACTAACTAATACGACACCACGATCGTGTTGTCAGGGGCTCTCCGATGGGGTTGGAAATCATAAACAATAGCCCCTGAGCAATTGCACAGAGGAGAGGATTGCTTTGATTTTGTGTGAAGAAAGGTGGAGTCAGAAGGCAGGCCTGAAGAGCAGAATTCTGAAGATTGAAGAGTTTCTGGACTTTCCCACCCAGATGGAGGCAGACTGGGATCCCTCTCCTCCCCCGTTTGTAGGGAGTCTGTCTGGGTCTGGAGTGCTGGGCTACCATGAGATTATTCTTATTGTAGAGGTGTGTTTGGGATACTGAGAGTAGATTCTAGACCACCATGGGGGCTAGGTCCTCTCCAACAAAATTATTACCCCAAACACTGTTTCCTGCTCCACATTTATGTAAACCAGAGACTACCCTGGATCTCCTGGAGAGAGTGGGGGAATTTTCCCAAAATTAGGGTGCTGTAAGATTGCTATTTATACCTCACACTTAGAGTAGTAAAATTTCTTACTTCTTGCCTTTTCAGTCTTCCACATTGATTGGTTCCAAACTGTCCTGCACATCACTGGCAAAATAGTTTTCCATGCTTGCCAATTCGACCCTGTCTTTTCATTGCCCACAGCCTCCCTATGGCTCCTCATTGCCATGGCAACCACATGTCCTGGATTTTTCAGGACATTTTGATTTCAAATATTCTGTCATGTGGTCAGACCATGTGTCAGATCATTTGCCAAAAGATATGTCCTGATTTGGATTTTGAAAATATGGTCACCATACCCATTGCTCCCCAGATAGGACTGTTGTCTCTTCTTCCCTTTTTAGCAAACTAGAAAAGAATGCTTCTCTTTCAATACCTTATATATTTACATAATATTTTGCTGCATGCTCTCACATAATCATCTTGATGGATCCATTCCTACCTGTGAAGTGAGACAAGAAGGGAGACATTATTTCAATTTTGTAGGTGAAAAACCGGGGCACAGAGTAGTGAATTGACGTTGTATTATTTCCATGGCGGCAAAGTGACTGGGACTCCAGTCTCCTGACTCTAATGTTTTGTTTTCTTCTCTAACACGCTGCTTCCAAATATAAATGTAATGCTTTGTGCTCTAGGTTAGTTTGCCATTGTGTCCATGACAGACTATCCACCAATCTATCAGGGATAATGTGACTGTAGATCAGTTCTTTCCTGGTTTATGCTACACACCAACTCATAGGGTCGAGGAAGAGTTGGGGGAAAGGCTTTAAGGTGAAAGAACTGGGGGCTGAGCTGTTAAGAACTGATGTCATATAGAACTTAAAAAATCAAGACAGAGAATGAGAAAAGGGGAGTGGGAGGGGAGAAAGAGAGCAGAAAGAAGGAAGAAAGGAAAGAAGGAAGGAAGGACTATTTCTTTACCAATAGAATTTCTCAAAAACACATTATTTTGTTAAATTCTTCCTAGCCAATATGTTGTATGGTGCTAGATGCCACACATAGGAATAAAAAAAGAAAAAAGGAGGACCATGCTTATTATTACCCTCATTTTTTATTCATGTACTCAATAATAATTTGACAACTTTCAAGCGCCGTCTCTGAGCACTATACTAGACGCTAGAGCTAGAGTGGGGATAGCGCAGTGCTTATAGTCTGGTGAGAAGTATTGATTGTGAGAAGTGCTACAAAGAAGATAAACAGGATGATATGATCAAGAGACCCGCAGGAAGCTGGGGAGATACTTCGGAGAGCTGCTACAGTAGAGTGGCCAGGAAAAGCCTCTCTGAGGAGGGGCTGCTTAACCTGACACTTAAAAGATGGTAAGGAGCAGAGACACGCCCTCGCGGAGCTAGGGAAAGAGCATTTCGGGAAGCAGGAACAGGAAGCACGGAGCACTGTACCTGTTATGTTCTGTGTGTCTACAGCGTCATGGCCAACCAGCTGGGGATTGGAGGAGCAGTAGGAGGTGAGGCTAGAGTCTTACTTGCCTTGAAGGCCGAGGTAAAGGAGTCGGGACTATATTCTAAGAGCAAGAGAAAGTATTGAAACTGTTGAAGAGAGAGAGACTTACAGAGAAGATTTTTCTAGGGAAAAACCTGCAATACTACTCCTAGACCCAAGTCTTATCCTTACAGCCCTAGTCTACAGAAGCAATGCTATAGGTACAATGCCAGAACTCCCAGGAACATTACCAAGTTCTTTACTCTTGAAAAGTGTTCAGGACAGAATTTTTATGATAGCTTTCAAAACGTAGATTTATCAGCAGCATCTCTCATACACCAAGTACTGTATTGTCTAGGCATCTTAACTCAGGATCAATGATATCCAAAAATGGGAATGCCACCAAGCTTCATTTGAGAGGAGAGGGCATGAAAATAAAAATGAGGAGAGAGATTGTTTCTGGCTAGACAGAGATGGAGAGGTTTTGTGGTCAAGTGGAGAAGAGCTTTAAATTCTAATTGTTGGTATCTTCAGCCTTAGTGTTTTGCCAGAAAATGGGCAGGAGGAGGCAAAGATATGTAACTAAAGCTTTTCTGCAAAACAGTTAACTATGCAATCGACTCACTAGGCTGGAATTTTAATTTGGCTGTGACTCTGGTCAGAATGCATGTGACATACATCTCTTTCTGTTGTGATCCACGACAACTATTTCCATGAAAAGTGAAAACTTAGTTGATTTCAGATGTTTTGCCGTGACTGGAGGTCATACACAACCCATGATTCACAGGTTTCCATTTTCAGCTAGTGTGTTCTCATTAAACTGGGAGTGTTCAGGAAGGATAGTCACAGGTGTATACGTGACCCTCAAAGGAAGCTAACCCAATGCACAGTTGCCTAGTGTAAAGCCAGAAGTCTTTTTATTTTCTTTTTTTAATGTAATGTATGCACTGTCTCTATTCTTTATTTGTTGGGAGTAAAGAATCAAGTCAGTTTTGGAGAAGGAGGAATTGTTAGATGATTTGTATTTAATTTGCTCCGCTGTTGGAGAGAAAAAGATTTGATGCCAATTCAGGCTTACAATCATCGCTTATTCAGTTCTTAAACATGTATATTTAAGGGCAGACATACTGTAGCTTGTTAAGAATCCCTATTCGAGAGTGTTTTCTAATGAAGAAAAGGGAGAGAACTGGTTCATTTGAGTGAATGTGGCTTATCATTGTGCTACTTCCTGAATAATCACCTTAGATCTATTTTAACAGTCTTACAGTAACAGAGCGATTCCATGTTATAACGTGAGCCTCAGGACCCTGTAATATAGGGAGGATTTATTTGCGTAGCAGCCATAAGCTGAAACACCTAACCACTCATTGGTTAAAACACACATAGCAAAAATAAATTTTATTTTAAAAACATTGGTTTTCCCATTTTGCTCTTTGGATTTGAGTCTTTTAGATCACATAGCATAGGGTAAACACTTAAAAACCAAAACATGCATAAGCTAATTCACTTTAAAATTTTTTTATTGCTTTTTAAATTTAATTTAAAAAATAAAACTATGTTGTGCAGTTAGTACTAAGAAAAAGCATGAAGTGTTTTCAAATGGCAGTGCTATATTCCCTAGGTGTTGGCCTACATCCTAAAATTATCAGGTTTTTTTTTAAAAAGAATTTTAATTTTTAGACAAACCATAAAAGACTCAATCTCAAAAAACAGACTGAGGGTTGCTGGGGGGAGGGGGGATGGGAGAGGGTGGTGGGGATATGGACATTGGGGAGGGTATGTGCTATGATAAGTGCTGTGAAGTGTGTAAACCTTGGCGATTCACAGACCTGTACCCCTGGGGATAAAAACCACATTATATGTTTATTAAAAATTTAAAAATTAAAAAAAAAAGAATTTTTATTTTTTTATTTTTTAAAAGATTTTATTTATTCATTTGACAGACAGAGATCACAAGTGGGCAGAGAGGCAGGCAGAGAGAGAGGAAGGGAAGCAGGCTCTCTGCTCAGCAGAGAGCCCGATGCAGGTTTCCATCCCAGGACCCTGAGATCATGACCTGAGCCGAAGGCTTAACCCACTGAGCCACTCAGACGCCCCTAAAATTATCAGTTCTTAAAATGAAAGATCAGTTAAGATTTTTTTTTAACAATTTCATTCCTTTTTAAAAATTTTATTTATTTATTTATTTGTCAGAGAGAGAGAGAAAGAGAGAGAGAGAACAAGCAGGGAAGCAGCAGGCAGAGAGGGAGAAACAGACTCCCCACTGAGCAGGGAGCCTAATGTGGGACTTGATCCCAGGACTCTGGAATCATGACCTGAGCAGAAGGCAGACGCTTAACTGACTGAGCCACTCAGGTGTCCCCAATTAAAATATTTTTAAAATAGCCGACTGAAGTTTTCTTTCTGTAGTCATTAATAAATAACTTTGTATGTGTCAGGTACAGGGTTAGAATCCAGGGAAACAGTAAGGAGAGAAGCACAGTTTATTTTAGGAGGAGGTTTGAAGGTATAGATCTGGGATAGGCAGCAACCCAGAAAGACACAGAAGGCTTCCTAGGACCCTGGTCTTGGGGTATTCCTGCCAGTGATTTTAAGCAGCAAGTAACTAAGCATGAATATTCTTCATGTCAGTAGTTATGATGCTGTGTTATTTCCCCCCATGTTGCCTTGTTACATGTCCCATAATGGATGACATTCACAGTTCTTCATATCCTCTACTATTGAATCTATAACTAGCATTAAGCTTCTTTTTTCCTTTTCTGTGTACTCACTGTAACTAGGAGAATTCTGCTGTTTCATCTGCTTTCCTGATGCTTGATCATGTTGTGTACTTTTCAGAGTATAACTTCAGAGACCATCCTAAGACTGGATGCTTTGGGGGCAGAAATGCATAGTGGTGGAAGTGGGAGACAGGAGATGGGGAGGGGTTTTGAAAATAACTTCTTTCCCTGGATGTATTTTCTTTCAGTACTCTACATTCCCTTGGATCACTTCTAGTTCCTGCCATTTAGTGAAAGCTCATAGAAGATATGGGCTTCTAGTGTGGGGAAAATGGAGAGTTTGGGTGACTCAGATAATAACTATCTGACATTCAAGCTTTATTTTGTCCAAAGAGAGTTCATAATAATTCAGTCATGAAGTTCATACACTGAGATAAACACTTGTACCATTGTGAAGTAGATTCAAAAAGGTGGTTATTTTCTTTGTTTCCTACCCAAATGAATATAATAGAGCATCTTTTATTTTTTATTTTTAATTTATTGATTTAGAATGAGTAGAGAGAGGGACAGAGGGAGAGGAGAGAGAGAATGTCAAGCAGACTCCACACTAAGCGCAGAGCCCGATGTGGAACTCTATCTCAGGACCCTGAGATCATGACCTGAGCCGAAATCAAGAGTAGGACACTTAACTGACCGAGGCACCCAAGTGCCCCTGATAGAGGTGTTTTTTTTTTTTTTAAGATTTTATTTATTTATTTTCCAGACAGAGATCACAAGTAGGCAGAGAGGCAGGCAGAGAGAGAGGAGGAAGCAGGCTCCCCGCTGAGCAGAGAGCCTGATGCGGGGCTCGATCCCAGGACCCTGAGATCATGACCTGAGCGGAAGGCAGAGGCTTTAACCCACTGAGCCACTCAGGTGCCCCCTGATAGTTTTTTTTAAGTAAATCTTCAATTCTTCCATTTTGGGTGATTACACTGCTGAATATTTTGAGGATCTTAAAGAATGGTGTCAGAGCAGGGTTGTCAGAATACTGGGTGCCTGGTTAAATTTAAATTTCAGTTTAAAAAAAAAGTAATTTTTTTTTGGTATAACTATGTCTCATGCAATGATTAGGACATGCTTATAGGTAAAAAAAGAGAGAGAGAGAGAAAGAAGAAATAAATAAATAAATAAATAAATAATTTGTTCTATCTTGTATTTTTATTTACTAAATGTTGGTAACTCCATGCTGAGGTATTGGGCGTCTGAGCCTTCATATTAGGGTGTGAACAGATAGATCAGGAAATCATTCCAAGGCCCTATTGTCAGCACAGTTTTGGTGCCACCAATCGCAGCACCATGAAAAGAACAGTTATGAAGCACCCACATGCTCATCAGAAGTGTGCTGGCTGCCGTGCCAAGTTAGGTAAGTGGATAAGATCCCTTCAGTCGAGGAAGACAATAATGGGACAATACCAACAGCGAGAAACCAGATAAAAAGAAAAGGAAACATAAAAATCTTGACAGACATCAAAGGAGTATATACAATAAATAAAGTACTTCTATTGCATGTACAGCTCGTTGTTAGGAACTGACACGAGACCACAGACATTTCACAGAGGTCCCTGGGCAGCTGTTGACACCTTCTGTTTGGGGGCAAAACAATGACTCAGAAGTAAAAGAATCTCTGCTTCATTTAACTCCCAGAATTTCCCCCGATCCAAAACTACCTCAGTTCCTCATCTCCACAAGATACCTCTTGGGATTAAAAAAGTACATGTATGGGGGCGCCTGGGTGGCTCAGTGGGTTAAGCCTCTGCCTTCGGCTCAGGTCATGGTCTCAGGGTCCTGGGATCGAGCCCTGCATCAGGCTCTCTGCTCAGGCTTTCTGCTCTCTGCTCTGCTTCCCCCTCTCTCTCTCTGCCTGCCTCTCTGCCTATTTGTGATCTCTGTCTGTCAAATAAATAAAAAATATTTTTAAAAAAGTACATGTATGTTAAAAAGGGATTATGTGCACATACACATACGCATGCTAATCAACAATATACACGTACATAAATAAGGGAAAACTCAACCTTTGATGTAGTTAGAAAATTTGTATATATCAGATCTCACGTATCAGATTCTCACAATCAGATCCGATCAGTTTGCCATCAGCAATGAATATTCAAGTCAGCGGTACAGATGTGCCAACGATGATCCTGAAAATGACCCAGTCTATTGTGCCACAACCTAGTTTTATAGTGAATGCCCACTTGGCAACCAGCATGAAACTTTATTATTTTTAAAAATTTTTAAAGTACTTTTTAAAAGATTATTTTATATTTATTTGAGAGCGAGCGAGCATGCACAAGCAGGGGGATGGGCAGAGGGAGAAGCAGACTCCCCGATGAGCTGGGAGCCGGTCATGGGGGTTGATCCCAGGACGCTGAGATCATGACCTGAGCCAAAGGCAGATGCTTAACTGACTGAACCACCCAGGCACCCCAGCATTAAACTTTAGAAGTTGATTTTAAGGGGTGCCTGGATGGCTCAGTTGTTAAGTGTCTGCCTTCGGCTCAGGTCATGATCCCGGGGTCCTGGGATGGAGCCCTGCATCAGGCTCCCTGCTCGGCGGGAGGCCTGCTACTCTCTCTTCCACTCCCCTGGCTTGTGTTCCCTCTCTTGCTGTGTCTCTGTCAAATGAATAAATAAATCTTTAAAAAAAAAAAAAAAAAGAAGGGCGCCTCGGTGGCTCAGTGGGTTAAAGCCTCTGCCTTTGGCTCGGGTCATGATCCCAGGATCCTGGGATAGAGTCCCGCATCGGGCTCTCTGCTCAGCAGGGAACTTGTTTCCTCTCCTCTCTCTGCCTGTGATCTCTGTCTGTCAAATAAATAAATAAAATCTTAAAAAAAAAAAGAAATTGATTTTAAGTGATCGATTCCTAATGTCCAGAATTGAGGTGGTCCAAGAGACTATCAAGGATTATCTGTACATTTTTCCATATTCCCTTCTTGTTACAAACGTAATGCAATACCTTTGTAGGGAGTTTAAGAAAACAGGTAAAATGAAAGATAAAAACCATCATCTCACATCTCTGAATTCATCTTTAAATATGTTAATAATGGGGCGCCTGAGTGGCTCAGTGGGTTAAAGCCTCTGCCTTCAGCTCAGATCATGATCCCAGGGTCCTGGGATCGAGCCCCGCATCGGGCTCTCTGCTTGGCGGGGAGCCTGCTTCCTCCTCTCTGCCTGCCTCTCTGCCTACTTGTGATCTCTGTCAAATAAATAAATAAAATCTTTAAAAAAAAAATGTTAATAATGACACATTTCAGACACCTCCAAAAGATCTGAAAGGAATCTATCCAATCTCTATCTACCCACCACCAACAGTAAATATATATTATTGTTATTTACTCCGTTTATATTTCTATTTTTTAAATAATTTTCTATTTTTAATTTATTTTATTTTTTAAAATGCTTTTATTTATTTATTTATTTTAGAGAAAAAGAGAGAGCCCAAGTGCCCATGAGCAAGGGGGGAGGAGTAGAGGGAGAGGGAGAGGGAAAGAACCCTAAGAAGATGGGGTTCCATCTCTCCACCCTGAGATCATGACATGAAACATAACCGAGCATAGGATGCCTAACTGATTGAGTTACCCAGGTGCCCCTAGAATTTTCTAATTTTTACAGATTTTACTTATTTATTTTAGAGAGGGCGAGGTGCAGAGGGAGAGGGACAAGTAGACTCCACGTTGAGCACAGAGCCTGATACAGGGCTGATCCCATGACCTGAGCTGAAATTAAGAGTTGGACGCTCAAATGACTGAGCCACCAGGCACCCCTCTATTTTTTAAAGGACTAAAACATAATAGATACTTTTAAAGACTCATCTTTATTCTTTCTTCTCTTCCCTTCTCTTCCCTTCCTGGAGCAACCACTACCCTGAAATTGTATGTCATTCCCATGGATCCTTTTGTTCTTTTACAATACACATATAGATTCGTAATCTATTGCTTGTGTGCTTAAAAAAAAAGAAAAAAAGGAATACCGCACATGTTCTTCAGATTTGCTTTTTTTACCCACCATCATGTTTTTGAGACTTATTCATGTTAATACATGTAGATCTAACACATTCATTTCAACTGCTGTGCAGTATTCCATCAACAATTAGATAATATTTTCCTCTAATACAATAATTTTTCTCTAATACAGACAGCCTAACAATGGGTGTTTACAAGTAAACATGTTCAAGAATTTTTTAGAGAGGATGGCTGAAAGTATAATTACTGGTTGCAAAATAAGGAAACCTTCAGTTTTCTAGGTTTTGAAATTGCTTTTTAGAGTAATGGCACCAATTTATACTTCCACTGGAAGTATACATAAGAATTAAATTCCCTTGGGGCGCCTGGGAATTGGCCCCTGGGGCTCAGTTGGTTAAGTGACTGCCTTCAGCTCAGGTCATGATCCCAGAGTCCTGGGATCAAGTCCCACATCAGGCTTCCTGCTCCTTGGAGAGTCTATTTCTCCCTCTGACTTTCTCCCCTCTCATGCTTTCTCTCTCACTCTCTCTCAAATAAATAAATAAAATCTTTTTAAAAAAATAATTAAATTCCCCACATCTTTAAAAACACTTGGTATTATCAGACACTAATGCCTGCCAGTCTGATGAGTGTGAAATAGTATATTATTGATTTAATTTGTATTTCCCTAATTGCTAATGAAGCTCAGCATATTTTCCATGTTTGTTTACCATTCAAGCTTCTTGCTTTGTCAATAACTTATTCATAATTTTTGCTTTATATTCTTTTTTTGTCTCACTTGTTTTTAGGAATTTTTTTATATGGCTCAGATCCAAATCTATCATATCATTTGTAAATATTTTCTTCTAATCTAGTATTGGCTTGTATTTTATTTATGACATCATGTCAATATTTAAATTTAAAGTAGCAGAATTTATTCATATTTTCCTTAATGTCCATGCTTTTCATGATTTGTTTAAAGTAGTCTTCTTTATTTTAAAGATATTCAATGCTTCTAAAAGTTTTACAGTTTTGTTTTTTTACATTCAGGTGTTTAGTCCTTCCAGAATTAATTTTTGTTTACAATATGAGATAAGGATTCAATTTTATATTTTCCCATATGAATTTCCAATTGTCTTAGCACCATTGGTTGGATGATACCTTTTCCCCCCATGGATTTGTAGTGTCATCTCTGTTATATATCAAGCATCTATATAAATGAGAATCTGTTTCTGGGCTCTTTGTCTTATCTCATGGCCTTTTTGTCTATTGCTGCTCTAATACCACTCTGTTGGGAGTAAGCCTTCTCTTCTCATTTGTACTCCTCCTCCTTCTCAAGAGTTGTCTAGCTCTTCTTCTTGGCTCTCTACTCTCTCCTATGATGGAGGTTGTCACCATCTGTAAAAAAAATCATGTGATTTTAATTGGCATTGCAGATCGCTACTGTATTGAGTCTTCGATATGTAACAATACTTTGTATCATCTTTAGTGTATAACAATCTTTTTATTTTGAGTCTTTACTATATTGAGTCTTTTCATCCAATAACTGGATATACCTCTCTTTGTTTTAGTTCTGTTATGCTACTTAATAAAGTATCCATCTCCATAACATTCTTTTGTTTTTGTTCCTATTTCCCCTATATTCCATGAAGCTATTGTAGGTGAAAAACTTTGGGGGTGCCTGGGTGGCTCAGTGGGTTAAAGCCTCTGCCTTTGGCTCAGGTCATGATCTCAGGATCCTGGGATCGAGTCCCGCATTGGGCTCTCTGCTCTATTCTTCTAATCTATTCATTTATTTTTATCATATTATCCTTGTCTGCTTTTGGTGTGAAAAGTGAAGGGAATACCAGCTTCAAAAAATAAGTTGGGGAATTTCTCCTGTTTTTTTTTTCTCTCTCTCTCTCTCTCTTTTTCTTTGGATCAGTTTTTATATGATAGAGTTTATCCATTTTTTGAAGGGTTGGTAGAATTTTGGAAAAGTGTCTGAGTCTGGTATTTTTGGTTTGCTTGTTCTGTGAACAGATTTTCTACAACTGATCCAAAAATTTTTTTTAAATGTTGTGGTCTTTTGTATTTCTTCTTGTATCATCTTTTTTTTTTTTTTTTAAAGAATTTATTTATTTAATTGACAGACAGAGATCACAAGTCGGCAGAGAGACAGGCAGAGAGAGAGAGAGAGGAGGAAACAGGCTCCCCGCTGAGCAGAGAGCCCGATGTGGGGCTCGATCCCAGGACTCTGGGATCATGACCTGAGCCGAAGGCAGAGGCTTCAACCCACTGAGCACCCAGGTGCCCCTTGTATCATCTTTGATAGGTTTTGTTTTCTAAGTAAAATTTCCATTTCATGTGTATTTCTGAAGCTACTCAGAGTATTTTCTTATGATCTGTAAAATCTTTTAAAAACATATTTTATTTATTTATTTATTTGAGAGAGAGAGAGGAGAATGTGGAGGGGAGGGGCAGAGAGAAAATCCCAAGCAGACTCCCTGCTGAGCGCGGAGCCCACAGCAGGGCTTGATCTTAGGACTCTGAGAGCATGCCCCAAGCCAAAATCAAGAGTTGGAGGCTTAACTGACTGACACAACCAGGTGCCCCCTTAATTTTTGTTTTTATTTTTATTAAGGATGCTTTAGTTGCATTACAAAAGTTTTTTATTTTTGGTTTGTTTTTATGGTTCACTTCTAAGTGCATTCTAATCCCGTGATTTCTTCTTTAACTCATGAATTACTGCAAAGTTTGCTTTTAAATTTAAAAATCTTAGGGAATATTTTCGCTATTATTTTTAAATGTTTTATTGTAGCTAAATATCATGGTCAGTGATATTAATGTTTTTGTATTTGTTTTATGGCCAAATATATAGTCAATTTGTGTAAATATTCCATCTGGGCTTGGAAAGAGAGCATGTCTCCAATTGTTGGTGCTAAATTCTCAATGTTTATTTTATTTTAGTATTTTATTTATTTATTTGACAGAGAGAGATCACAAGTAAGCAGAGAGGCAGGCAGAGAGAGAGGAGGAAGCAGGTTCCCTGCCGAGCAGAGAGCCTGATGCAGGGGCTCGATCCCAGGACCCTGGGATCATGACCCGAGCTGAAGGGAGAGCCTTTAACCCGCTGAGCCACCCAGGCGCCCCAATTCTCAATGTTTATTAAAGTAGATTTATTAATGGTGCCATTCAAATCATAAATGGTCGTTCAACATTTTTAGTTTGTTTGATAGTTATGGAGAGATGGATGTTTAAATCTCCCTTTTTTACTGTGGATTGATCAAATATTTCTGGCTATTCTGTCACATTTTGCTTTATTTGCTTTATTTGGAGTCTATCTTATTGTGTACAATTTAAAATTGTTATATCTTTCTGGTAACTTTTTTCTTTAACCATCTATTACCAATTTCCTTTCCTTCTTGTGCTTATAAATCTATTTTATATGGTATTCATATACATCAACCAGCCTTCCTAAGTTATTATATGTCTGATATAACTTTTCTTATCTTTTAATTTTTATTTTTATGTATTTCTGTTAAGCTTGTAATAACATAGAGCTGGATTCTTTTTAAAAATCTAATCTGGGGCGCCTGGCTGGCTCAGTGGGTTAAAGCCTCTGCCTTCGGCTCAGGTCATGATCCCAGGGTCCTGGGATCCAGCCCCATATCAGGCTCTCTGCTCAGCGGGGAGCCTGCTTCCTCCTCTCTCTCTGCCTGCTGCTCTGCCTACTTGTGATCTCTGTCTGTCAAATAAATAAATAAAATCCTTAAAAAAAAATCTAATCTGGGGGGTGCCTGGGTGGCTCAGTCATTAAGCAGCTGCCTTTAGCTCAGGTCATGATCCCGGGGTCCTGAGATCGAGCCCCACATTGGGCTCCCTGCTCCGTGGGAAGCCTGCTTCTCCCTCTCCCATTCCCTCTGCTTGTGTTCCCTCTCTCACTGTGTCTCTCTGTGTCAAATAAATAAATAAAATGTTTAAAAGAAATAAAAAAATAAAATCTAATCTGGGAATATTCTTCTCTTTTTTATTAATTTTTGTGTTTTTAAATTTTTTTATCTAAAGTTAAATAATAGCCCTGCCTCATCTTGAGCAGTATATGGATCTTAGAACATTTTAATTATGATTGCTTACTCCAGGCTTCTCAATATTATTGTTGTTCGTATACTGTGTGTGTATGTGTGCATGTTTAACAGTGTTTGTTTTGCTTTACCCCCATACTTAACAATTTGTTGGTTCTCCTTGGTTTATTATTTCTTAACTTCTGTTTGGATTGATTTTCTTTTTCTTCTCCTGAAGTCTATCCCTGGAAAGTTCTATCAGCAAGAACCTACCGATGAGACACCCTTATTACCCTTGTCTGAATATGTCCTAATATTCCTTCCATTTCCAAATTATAATTTAGCTGTATGTACAGTTTTAGGTAGATAGATATTTTGTCTTAGTACCGTAGAGACATACCGTTTTCTTCTGGTCTCTATTGTACTGCTAAGTGTTCTTTTTCTCCCCCCCACCCCCAGGTAATCCTTCTTTTCTATGTAAAAGCTTTTAAGATCTATCTCCATCTCTCTCTCTCTCTTACTCTGTTTCTCTTTTTCTCTCTCTGATATTCTGCATTGTCATTATAATATGTCCATAGTTACATAATGCTTTTACTTACTTTATTTGGGACTCATTCTGGTTCTTGAATTTGAGGATTCACGTCTTTTAATAATTTTGAAAATTCTCAGCCATCCTCTGTTCAAATATTGCATCTTACCCATTCTTTCTCGTCTATCCTTCTGGAATCCCCTACTGATAAAAAGGTGGGGAATTTGAGAAGTAAAGAAATGTTGAATAGATCATGAGAAGGCCCAACATTCATCTATCTGTGCTTCATTCTGGGTCTCCTCAGATTTGCTTTCCAACTCACCGATTCTCACTTCACCTGGGTCTAGTCTACTCTTTAGGAAATCCATTGGGTTTTGTTCGTTTTGTTTTGTTTTATTAAGTGAAAATTTCATTTCTAGAAGTTTTGTTTTTCCAGGTTCTGATATAGTTTTTCATCGTGCCCTGTTTTTGTGATTTCAGTTCCTTTTTCTTTAATTTACAATATACTTATACTACTGCCAGTCCTATTATTTGAATTTCTTGGGGGTCAAATATTGTGGGATTTTTTGGTTTTGTTTGCCTATCATGTCTGCATATCTTGACAGTGTAGTTCATCTCCAGTGAGACTTGTCTCACTGTGGGAAGCCTGTGGGGCTTGGGTTGAGGTAAGTTCCCCAGAGCAGGTGTTTTTGCCTGGCATCTAAGTGGTGTCACTGGCCCTTTGTCACGGCCCTTTGAGGGCCGTCTCAAAGGCTGGCTACCACTGGCACAGAACCACCACATTTTATTTATTTTTTTAAGATTTTATTTATTTATTTGACAGAGAGATCACAAGTAGGTGGAGAGGAAGGCAGAGAGGGAGGAGGAAGCAGGATCCCTGCTGAGCAGAGAGCCTGATGCTGCACTTGATCCCAGGACCCTGAGATCATGACATGAGCTGAAGGCAGAGGCTTTAACCCACTGAGCCACCCAGGCACCCGAACTACCACATTTTAAAAGAAGATTTTATTTCTTTATTTCTCAGAAAGACGGAGAGAGAGGGAGAGCACAGGCAGGGGGCATGGCAGGCAGAGCAGACAGATGGAGTAACAGGGTCCCCGCTGAGTAAGGAGCCTGCTGAGCAAGGAGACCAACTCGGCACTCGATCCCAGGACTCTGGGATCACGATCTGAGCTGAAGGCAGACGCTTAACTGGGTGAGCCACCCAGGTACCCCAGAGCCACCATATTTTATGTTGGTTTCTACACTTTGGGGCTCCCTGACTTTGTGGTATGAATTCCAAAGCAAGTTATTTTCCCACCTAGGGGTGGGGAAGATTCAGATGAATTTCCTTGTCATTTCTCAGTTAGATTGGGTAGATTTTTTCCCCCCTAGTCCTTCTCTTCACTGAAAGTCAGAGTCCTGATTTTATGCCAGACTCTTCATGTCAGCTCCCACTTCATGCTAGTCCAGTCTTGCCTTCTGTCCCTATCTGGGTGTTAAAAGTCAAGCTGCTGTGTTACAGAGGCCTCTCCTCTCCCTTTCTTTCTCAGATGCTTATATGTGTATTTAAATTTTTTTATGTATTTTATTTAGGTTTTCTAGGTGTTTGTAGGGGGAAGGTCTGCAGGTCATCTAGATTCCCATTTACCCAGACACAATTTTGCTCCTATTATTATTTCTAGACACAGAGGTAGGGTTATCTGTTCATGCCTGTGCTGCTTTGTGTATCTGCCGTTCTTAAAGCAGGGAGCGGGGCGGGGTGGGGGGGTCTCCCAGGCAAATCTTGAATGAAGGGAAATTCATCTTTAGTGCCTTCTCAGTCAGAGCATTCTCTTCTGCCTCTCCGCTGCTTTGCAGCATCTTGCTTGTCCTTCCTCACTGGGTCCTACTTTGCCAGGATGCTCCGAGCTCCTCCAGGGACTTGTCATTGCTATGCTTTTCCCCCTGCTTTTTTGTGGAAACGTGCCTCACCAGCATCTCTGCACTGTCCAAAATGTCCAGGTGACAATTAGCTAATCTGATAAGCTCATTCATGCTAATGTGCTAATGAAAGAGGCCTACAGAAGATGGCTGTCCTTCCCCTACCTCCTAATCAGGGGCCCTTCTTCTCCTGCCAGGTAACATATGTGCATAGCAGCAGTGAGCTCCGAGAGACGGTGACCTGGCTGTAGTGGTCTAACCTAGAGGATTGACGTTAATGGAATGAGATTTTTAAGTCAAGTAGGAGAGACAGCTGAGTTGAGGCAGTTCATTAGGCAAAAATGACCCTCAGATCCTGAAGTGTGAGTTTCTGCAAGTGTGGTGGTCACATTAACCCTTTCATACCTAAACTGCAAAGAAGAAAGAGGATTTCTCAGAACATCCTTTTGCTAAATCAAAATGATTTCTTATTGAAAACCCCTTTACAAAACAGAGCCAGAACTCAACAGAACCGAAACACATATGGGGCTCACTGCTACGTGTTCGGATAGTTTCGTTTTGCTGAGTCTACAGGAAAAGTCTATGTGCCTTGAAGGGGATGGATAGGAAAGAGAGAGGTCCTTAAATTGGGGGCAGAACTTGCAAAGTTGGCTTTGGACAAAATAGAGAAGGACTGGTAACTGTGTTTGCCCTCCTTCTGTGCCTCATTCTGTTGGGTTTTGACCCCTGAAGTGTTAGGGTGTCTGTTCTGGAAGCTGAGTATAGGGACTCACGATACAGACTCATGGGGCACTCACTGAAATGGAGTGCGACTGTGAGCCCCAGAGAATAAGCTGTCTTGTGAGAAAAAAAATCCAAGTTCCAGTTTGTTTCTTTTTGGTTTCCCTGTGTTTTCACAGAGCACATGTTTTCGCCTAGTTGTTCCTATGGGATGCAAAGAGGAAGTAGGCTTGGGTGGTGTGTATCTGTTAGGCTATTGGGTCACTCTGACTATTAGACTGAACACTGTGGTGGCAGCTATCTTCCTTTTGCCCATCTTATCCACCCTCCATGCTCTCCTCTGGTGTCCTTCCTGCAGGTTTGTTACAGGCTGGCTCTTCCCACATTTCAGTCTTATTGCTCTAGAAGGAGCCTTTCTATACAGCCTTCTGTTTCTTTGGCTTCTGGCTCCCTGCTTCTTCCATCCTAGCCCTGGGGTTCTCCTCTCTCCCTTGCCATTTCCTTATGCTCTGTCCAAACCTTTGCAAAGAGTTCTTTTATGAAACTCTCCTCAAATTGTCCTAATTTGAGTGTGCCATCTGTTTCCCACTGGGAAGCTGACTTATAAAACACCCAAATTCTTCTTTTCACTTGTATTTTTTTTTTCTTAAAGTAAAAGGTAACTTTTTCATTGTGGTAAAATATACATAAACCAGAATTTACCATTTTAACCATTTTTAGGTGTACAGTTTGGTGGCATTAGGTACATTCACAGTGTTGTGCAATCAGCAGCACTATCCATCTTCAGAACTTTTTCATGATCCCAGACTAAAACTCTATACCCTGAAACAATAACTTACCTTTCCTCCCTCCCCCCAGCTCCAGGTAATTAACATTCTACTTTCTGTCTCTATAAATTTAACTGCTCTAGGTCTCTTATATAATTGGAATCATACAATATTTGTTCTTTTGTGTCTGGCTTATTTCACTTGACATAACGTTTTCAAGATTCCTAAAAGGTATAAGTGAATTGATATAATAGTAAGATCCACAGGGGACAATATTGGTTTCCTGCTATAAGCTTTTAAATCTTTGAGGTATTTGTGGACAACTTCCCATGGAAAGCAGCTATGAGGGAATCAACGTCCTGATCCCTTAGTGATAAGGAATCATTGATTCCTTAGTGATCTGTGCAATTGTTGTGACATTGAATATATTTGAATCTTGATAATCCTTGAAAGGGTCTTTAAAACTATCGTGGAAGATCTCTTTCTTCCAAGTTGTATTCATGGTCATATATGAATATTGGTATAAATATTGCAGAATCCAAGAATATCTGCTCTTGGATCCTCTAACCATGTCTCAACTCCTAAGCTACACCATCATATGAAAAATGAAGATCACTTTTGTCACACGATGTGGGCTGTTAGAGCATTTTAAGGATTGCATTCTAATGGACTTCCCATGACACCATGCTTTACAGATGATGTGAGCAAAGCAAGGATATAACTTTCCAACAGCTTGGAGAATCTTTGCTGTTTTGAGAACTTGAATTTCCTACTTTGTGTGCTTTATCGTTGCTGCAGATAAACAGTGTTGAGTCAGAGGATGTCCTAGTTATCTATCATCATATAACAAACCATCCCCAAACTGAGTGACTTAAAACAGATTTGCTTATTATCTCTCATGGTTCTGTCAATCAGCTGGACACAGCTGGATGATTCTACCTTAGGCACACAAATGGTGCCTGGGACTGGAGTCATCTTTCTTCATTCCCATATCAGGCATCTGGGTTGGGGGATGACTGGACCTGCCGAGGGCTGGCCAAGGCCGCTCATGCCGCCTCTCCGCTGGCTATCTTGGGCTTTTACAGGCCAAGGCAGTCTCAGGAGCATCAGACACCTTACTTCTGGCTCCTCTTGGAGCAGCATTCCAAGAAGGCCTAGGCAGAAGATGCAAGGCTTCTTCTGACCCAGCCTCCTAAGCTCGAGAAGATCACTTTTATCACATCCTATTGGTTAAGCCGGTCAATAAGATCAGGCCAGATTCAAGGGGAGGAGAATCAGGCTCCACTTCTCAAGAAGAGTTGCAAAAAGTAGTGACCCTAATCTCAATTCTGTAGCTCCCAGGCACAGAGAGGCTGGGTCCTTCCGTCATATGCTCTTCTGAGAATTAGTCATCCTCATCTGTAAGTTGCCTCATCTGTGAATAATCTTAAAAATTTTTCACTCTCAGGGCGCTTGGGTGGCTCAGTTGCTAAGCATCTGCCTTGTGCTCAGGTCATGATCCCAGGATCCTGGGATCAAGCCCCTGTGTTGGGCTCCATGTTCAGCGGAGGGCCTGCTTCTCCCTCTCTCACACCCTCTGCGTGTTTCTTTCTCTCGCTCTCTCTCTGTCAAATAAATAAATAAAATCTTAAAAATTTTTTAAAAATTGTTTCACTTTAAATTGTAAGTATTCTCTGCCTTCAGAGAGAGTATAGACAACATTTATAATAGAAGCTCCTCTTTAAATTTATCTAAAGTAGATGTTTTATATTTTTAGTGTCTAGGATCTTTTTTTTTGGTCCTATATAAATATAAAACTTGAGTTGACTAAAAGATATCAATACAAGGTTTCATCATGAATTATGAATTCATTATGAATTTTTCATTCTTCTTGATGTTACCTGAGAAGCTTATAAAATGACAATGTTGAGCAGAATATATATCTCTGAAATGGAAAGAGCAACACCTCATTAAGGTGCTGATTCCAGTTGCAAATTCCAGTTCTCTAAACAATGGTGGCTGGCATTGATGCCCTTTCTGGAATCCGATGCTCATCAAAGGCTCTTATCTAGTCTTAGGTGAAGTAGGGACAATGACAGATACAATTAAGGTCAGTGTCTGAGCCTGGTAGTTGGTTAGAACACATGGCCATCATTTTGTTTGTCTCAGGTAGGACGAAAGCCTCTCAGATATGAATCCCTTCAATAACGCTTACTCTTCAGTTTTCATGGACATGAAAATAGCCCTTTTATTTTTATTTCTTTTTTCTTTTTTTTTTTTAATATTTTATTTATTTATTTGACAGAGTTCACAAGTAGGCAGAGAGGCAGGCAGGGAGAGAAGGGGAAGCAGGCTTCCTGCTGAGCAGAGAGCCCAATGTGGGGCTCCATCCCAGGACCCTGGGATCATGACCCGAGCCGAAGGCAGAGGCTTTAACCTACTGAGCCACCCAGGCACCCCAAAAATAGCCCTTTTAAATAGAGGTTTTCCTCAGGTTCCTAGGCAAAGCCCTTTGTCAGTTGGAAACCCATCACACCTGAGAGTTAAATTTTATTTATATATTCATTTATTTATTAAAGATTTATTCTAATTCTTTTTTTTTTAAGTTTTTATTTATTTATTTGACAGAGAGAGATCACAAGTAGTCAGAGAGGCAGGCAGAGAGAGGGGGAAGCAGGCTCCCTGCCAAGCAGAGAGCCCAATGCAGGGCTTGATCCCAGGACCCTGGGATCATGACCTGAGCCAAAGACAGAGGCTTAACCCACTGAGCCACCCAGGTGCCCCAAAGATTTATTTATTTTAAAGAAAGAGAAGCAAACTGTCCACTGAGCATGGAGCCTGAGATCATGACCTGAGCCAAAACCAAGAGTCGGACAGTCAACAGACTGAGCCACTCAGGTGCCACCATTGCTCAGATTTTTAAAACCAGAATCTCAGATGTGCTAATATTTTTTAAGTTTTTTGTTTGTTTGTTTAGTAATCTTTTCACCCAACTTGGGGCTCTAACTTACAACCCCAAGATCAGGAGTCACATTTCTGCCTACAGCCAGCCAGGTGCCTCATCAGATGTGTTAATATCTCAAGGATTTTATTTATTTATTTGACAGACAGAGATCACAAGTAGGTAGAGAGGCAGGCAGAGAGAGAGGGAGAAGCAGGCTCCCTGCGGAGCAGAGAGTCCTATGCGGGCTTTACTTTAACCCACAGAGCCACCCTGGTAACCCCCCCCCCTTTTTTTTTAAAGATTTTATTTATTTATTTGACAGACAGAGATCACAAGTAGATGTGTTAATATTTCAAAAACAAAAAATATATAAAACACGAAGCAAGGAGTTCACAACCTTGCTGAAATACTTTAGTCTGAATAAGACTATTTTCTGCTCGGGGCACCTGGGTGGCTCAGTGGGTTAAAGCTTCTGCCTTCGGCTCAGGTCATGATCCCAGGGTCCTGTGATCGAGCCCCGCATTGAGCCCCACATCGGGCTCTCTGCTCAGCAGGGAGCCTGCTTCCTCCTCTCTCTCTGCCTGCCTCTCTGCCTACTTGTAATCTCTGCCTGTCAAATAAATAAATAAAATCTTTAAAAAAAAAGACTATTTTCTGCTCTACTTCTTCCAAAATAAACCTCTGTTTATTTTGATAAATACCAAAATGTTAAGCACCAAAAATACCAGAATTTTCTGGAGCAGACCCTACTGGTTTGCCTTTCCAATAGCTATTGCCTTTTTCTTCCTTACTTATAGAACCCCAGTCTTGATCCAGAATCTACCCCTATTCCAAACTTCCAAACTCTAGGGTAAATCCTGGTTAATGTAAGTCAACCATGGTCATCCCATAGACAATCCTTGGTTCTGGGGTGGGCATGTAACCCAAATTGACCAATAAGACATAGGGGGAATCTGCTTGTGGCCTCTGCAAAGGTATTTTTCTTGTCATAGTAGCACCCAAGAAGAGCCATTCCTTTTTTTTTTTTTTTAAAGATTTTATTTATTTGACAGAGAAATCACAAGTAGGCAGAGAGGCAGACAGAGAGAGAGAGAGAGAGAGAGGAGGAAGCAGGCTCCCTGCTGAGCAGAGAGCTGATGCGGGGCTCGATCCCTGGACCCTGGGATCATGACCTGAGCCGAAGGCAGAGGCTTAACCCACTGAGCCACCCAGGTGCCCCCAAAAACTATTTTTTAAATTAAGGCACCCGGGTGCCCCAGAGCCATTCCTCTTTAACCAGTGAGTATTGTTGTGTCTGAATACAATTCCCAGGCTGTAGTTACTGTCTTGTAACCATGCAAGTCCTGACCTAAAGTCAAGTAGACGGGACGCCTGGGTGGCTCAGTCGGTTAAGCATCTGCCTTCGGCTCAGGTCATGATCCCAGCGTCCTGGGATCGAGTCCCACATTGGGCTCCTTGCTCAGCAGGGAGCCTGCTTCTCCCTCTGCCTCTGCCTGCCACTCTGTCTGCCTGTGCTCGCTCTTTCTCGCTGTTTCTCTCTGACAAATAAATAAATAAAATCTTAAAAAAAAAAAAAATAAAGTCAAGTAGACACCCTGCCGATGACAAAGCAGAAAGATGAAAGACTCTCTGTGCTCGATGGTGTTGTTGAGTTGATAATTTAACCAGCGGCAAACACCGCCTATTTCTGAATTTCTTATCATGCGCCATAGCACCTTCCTCGTTGTTCAGGCCAGTTTAATCAGACGCCTCTGTTTCCTGAAGCCTAACCGTATCCTCATGTATCCATTTCTCACACATAGCAAGAAAGTAGTGGGATACCGAATATCTCCACTTCACCTGTATCCAGGGCTGGCCCGAAAATCACCTGAGACCGGATAAAAGACAACATATAGTGACAGAACTCGGTGAGATTGTGTCCAGGGTTTGCAGCATGGCTCTGTTCTGACCTGGCCCGATGCCCTAAGAGGATGAGCTCGATAATCATGACGATGGCTGTGTACTCCACACCCAGACATCGTTTTAAGTGCTTTAAATGCATAAGTCATTTCATCTTCAAAAAACCCTACACAGTGTTATTGTTTTTCTTACACAGGTGAAGAAGAGGCACAGAGAGGTTAAATAGTATGCCCGAGGTTGCATTGTCTAAAGGTGGTGGAGCCAGGCCATTGAGGCTGGCCGTTTGACAATTCGGTCTCAATCTCTGCTTGTTGGCCTTTCTGTTCCCAAGGAAGGACCTCACTCCTCCCCCATTGTTACCAGCAACCCCAGGGGCAGAAAGTTCTCCTTTTCTTCTTTTTCTTTTTTTTTTAAAGTTTATTTATTTATTTAATAATCTCTACACCCAACATGGGGCTCAAACTCATGACCTCAAGATCAAGACTTTCATGCTGTTTTGATAGAGCTGGCCGGGTGCTCCAGAAAGCCCTTCTTTTCAAGGGAGCTTGGTGAATAACCATTCTGGCGCAAAATATCCAGTATCTGGGGTCATTCATTCACTTAGCAAACATTTATTTTACACAAACTATATTTTAGGCCTTGAATAAAGGTGAAAAAAACCTAGTTTCTGCCCACAAGCACCTTAATCTAGTGGGAGGACAGATCCTTAATTAAATATGTATCAGACATCATACCAATGCTTTGTCTGAGAAAATAATAATAGCTGGTATTAAAGTCTTGAGAATGTGTCAGATACTCTTAAGGATGTAACATGTAATAACTATTTTATCATTACATGATCCCTATTTTCCCAAAGTAGAACTAAGGAAGAGCTCAGCCCAGTGATCCACAGCTGGTCAGTGGCAGAGATGAATTTGAACTCAGGCAACCTTGCTTGTGCTAGAAACTACTCAGCTAGGGGATGTGCAAATCCCTGTAGGAACGCAGGGAGCTACTACTTCCAGTTGGACAGGGTAGTGACAGAGGAGGGATCTAGGGTACTTCATAGATTAGATGATTTTTTAATTGGGACCTCGAAGGGTAAATGTGAATTAGGTACCATAAAGGGTAAACCAAAGGAGAATTGAAGAAGAAGAGGAAGAAGAAGAAGGAGTGGGGGGGAGGGGAGAAGAAGAAAGGAGGAGAAGGGGGAGAGAGGAGGGAGGAGAAGAGGAAGAAGGAAAAGTAAGGAAGAAAGGAGACATTCTAGGCAGAAGGAAGAGCATATGTCGATAGGAGGGTTTCGGGAAACTATAGGGTGTTTGCAGAATATAAGTTCTCTATGGCCCCTCCGTGTGTGGTGGGGGATGGAGTAATAGCAGATACAGCTGGAATCCCTTTCTGTACATAAGGAATCTGTATTTGGTCTATAGATAATAGGGGCATATTGGAAATTTTAAAAGAGAAGAGTGATACAAAGTTCTTTTATAATGATTAAAATGAAAAGAATTGATGTCTTGGGCTTTAAAATATCTAATAATTGGGGTGCCTGGCTGCCTCAGTCAGTAGAGCGTGTGACTCTTGATCTCAGCATTGTGGATTCTGAGCCCCACCTTGGGTGTAGGGATTACTTAAAAAAATAAAATCTTTTTTAGAAAAAAAAAATGTCTAATATAGAGAGATGGTTTGGGGAGGCCAACATGGGAAGCCAACTTAGGAGAGTGCCCTAAAATCATCTAGACTTCTCGGGGGCTGTTGCTCTTAACTTAAGGCCAAATCTAGCTTGGGAGCCAAGAATGGCTTTTACATTTTTTTTTTAAAGATTTTGTTTATTTATTTGACAGACAGAGATCACAAGAGACAGAGAGGCAGACAGAGAGAGAGGGAGGAAGCAGGCTCCCTGCTGAGCAGAAAGCCCGATGCGATGCGGGGCCCGATGCGATGCGGGGCCCGATGCGATGCGGGGCCCGATGCGGGGCCCGATGCGGGGCTCGATCCCAGGACCCCGAGATCATGACCTGAGCCGAAGGCAGAGGCTTAACCCACTGAGCCACCCAGGCGCCCCGACTTTTACATTTTTAAAGAGTTGTAAAACAAACCCAAAAAGCAAAGAATTAGCGACAGAGACTATACATGGCCCACAAAGCCCGTAATATCTACCATCCAGCCCTTTATAGAATATGTCTGCTGACATCTTCTCTGCTTAAAGTTGATGGTGGGTTGCAAGAGGGGACGGTAGGAGAAGGCATGAAGAGGGGGAATATCATCCTTAAAATCACTGAGAGGATGGATGGACAGGAATCCTGGCCAGAAGGAGGGGGGGAATGGGAGAATAAGTGATTTCAAGGATGTATCAAAGATTTCTGCCTGTGATGGGACTTCTGGGTGTCTCAGTTGGTTAAGTGTCTTTGGCTCAGGTCATGATCTTAGGGTCCTGGGATCAAGCCCCACATCAGGCTTCCTGCTCAGTGGGAAGCCTGCTTCTCCCTTTCCTAGTCCCCCTGCTTGTGTTGCGTCTCTCTGTCTCTCTCTCTCTGTCAAATAAATAAATAAAATCTTAAAAGAAAAAAAAAAGAATTCTGCGTATGAGAATAGCATCATCCAACACATGAAATGCAAGAGAGAAGGTCCCAGTCTTTGACTGGGACCTATTGCTGCAAAGCATCCACAGGACATGCAGGTGGAGATGCTCAGGAGACACATTCTACTGAATAATGCTGTCGCCGCTTCTCGGTGATCCGGGGTATAAACTCCTTAGGGGCAATAATAACTGCTTAATATAGATCCTGGCACCTAAGAGGCTACAATCAAGCTTGTTGAGCTCAGTCACCTGGATTTGGCTGTTGAATTTTGGAGACTCAGTGTGAGATCTAGGTTAGAGGAAGAGACTTCAGTCATTGGCATTGGTGGTTCCGGGAGTGTGGGGGTATATTCAATATCCTCTTATCAGTGTAATATTAAGTTACACCATTATATGCATTTTTCTGCCTGCCCCATTAAAAGTAAGCCCATCTTCTGGCAGAACATATCACTTTTGGTTCTATTTTTGGAGAGGCTGGAGAGCATAGCAGTGGGGAGCCAGGGCTTGTCCTCTGGCAGCTTGGGTTTGAAAACCCATCTCCGGGGTGCCTGGGTGGCTCAGTGGGTTAAGTGTCTGCCTTTGGTTCAGGTCCTGGGATCGAGCCCCAATTCAGCCGGAAGCCCGCTTCTCCTTCTGCCCTTTACCACCAAACCACCCCCCGCCCCTGCACCGTACTCTCTCTCTCTCAAATAAATAAATAAATAAAATCTTTAAAAAAAGAAAAGCAAAGAAAACTCATCTCTTACTTTCTAGGTGTTTTCCTAGGTGTCGCTTTGGACAAGTCATTCAACTTCTTTCTGTGTTAGCTACTCATCTGTAAAATGGAGATTATAATAACCCTCTTCACAGGGGTTGTTGTGAGACTTCATAATACGTGAATAGTTTAAAAGGGCTAATTCTGTTCTTAACACAGCACCCAGAGTTATCCTTTTAAAAAGTAGATCAAGGGTGCCTGGGTGGCTTAGTCGGTTAAGCGTCTGCCTTTGGCACGAGTCAGGGTCCCAGGGTCCTGGGATCGAGCCCTGCGTTGTCGGGCTCCCTGCTCAGCTGGGAACATGCTTCTCCCTCTCCCTCTGCCTGTCCCTCCCCCCCTTCATGCTCTCTTTCTCTCTCAAAGAAATAAATAAAATCTTTAAAACAAACCAAAAAAGTAGGTCAAATCATGGCAACCAACTAATGAAAACCCTCCAGGGACGGAGAGTGAAGGTCGGAGTCCTTCCCATGGCTTCCTCTGCTTTACTTTCCTGACCTTGTCTTCTCACTCTGCTCTCCATGCTCATGCACCAGCCTCTTGTTGCCTTCTCAAACTCAGGGGGCACGCTCCCATCCCCAGGCCGCTTGCAACTCACCTTCCTTCCACCTGGAGCACTCCCCTCCACTATCCTGCTCCCTCACCTCCTCTTCTCTGATTAGCAAACAGCCTCCCTCTTGGACCTCTCTTTCTCCCTTCTTTCTTTATATTTCCCTGTAATGACTTTCACACGCGAATACATTATATAACTTATTTTCTGCCTCCCCACCCCCCAAAAAAATGTAAGTTCCCTGAGGACTGTAGTGCCACCTACATAGTAAAGGCCCAGTCCAGGTTAGCCGTGCTTATTCCCAAAACATCTGACGCTCAGCTTCCTCTGACACCACACCCTGCCCCCACCAGCACACTGAGGAGACCGGGTAAGAGCAGGCACAGATGTCTACGTCTTGACACCCCTCCATCCATGCACTCTGCACGAGAGAGCTTCTATTCCGTCTCCGACAGCCATCTTGTTAAATGCAGACATTTAGGGAAATACGCAAAACAAGCAAATGCTTTATGACAGTGCAAAACCCGTTTATAGTCTGTTAAAACTAGTTTAACAACCCAGAGAAGGAAATTTGTGTATACACAGTAATGCTGTTCTTTTGATATTAAATTAGTATTAAAGTGGGGTGGAAACTCCTCTTATATTGGGCTCCTATGGAGATGGACAAAGTAATTTTAGAGAAAAAGCAGCTGCTCTCAGCAGTAGGCTCAGAAATGTCAATTTTAATTAAAACATTTATTTTCAAATACATTTCATGGTTCATATGTAGTGATATGTGTCTACTTCATGCAAACGCCCAAACCGCTGGGCTGAGGAAATTGGAGGAAGGCATTTTGATAAAGCACATGAACGGTAGGATCAAAACAAAGAAATGCAAAGAAAAGAAAAGCCACATTGTGCTTCAGTTTTTCCCCAGCCCACATGTCAGATTGCTCCTCACGGACTTGCTCGCTACTGCGGAAAGGTTTGTGGACCTCCTTACAGAAATCTGGTGTCAGTGGGTCATCACGGCCACACGCGGGCCATGCCCCCACCCCGAGGTGAGATCCATTTTGTGTATGGATTCCTGTTTACTTCAAGAGCACAGGCTCTCTCCCTGTGTTTCTAGATCTTAGTTGGAAGAAAAACTACCAAAGCGGCTGACTCCCAATTCCACATTCTCCCTGATTCCATCTTTCCCTGAGTACTATTTTGGGTTTGAGTTATTAAAGCTTCAGAAAGGTGTCCAAAATTTTACAGTGACCTTCTGAGCTCTCCTCTCCTCTTGCTCTCTGCCCTGCAGAGCTCACCCACCTGCCAAACTTCTGTTGACTTCCCAGGGAAACCGGTCATGACTTCCGTGTGGCCAAAAAACATTGAAATAAAAATGTGGCAATTTGAATAAGCAGCAATTTAGGCTAAGGATTTCTGAAAATTTTGCCCAAATTTCTACAAAGCCTTTTATGAATACATTTTAATTTAGCATTAGATTATCAGGATAATCATTGTGCACCCTATGCCAAAAAAAAAAAAATAATTGTCACTGGGTTGAAGTCAAAGACAATAGCCATATTTATGAGTGTGACAAGTGTCCTCTATCTTGTAATCCGGTGCATGTATTTCTGATTAAGGTGTGGCATAATATTTGAGAAAATTATGACATATAAACATGGTTGCATCGATTGTTGGTCTCAATATGCTTTTAACCTCTTCAAAGGAGCCATTAACATCACAGTCAGAAACATGTAGTGAAATCCAGAGAATGTGTGCAGGTACCTGCAGTCGGCTGTGTATACTCCAGGGCCAAGCACGTTTATGAGTTATCGAATGCTCCAAATTATAAGTTGTGAGAGTCTGACTTTGTGTTTTGTTTTTTTTTAAGATTTTATTTATTTATTTGACAGAGAGAGATCACAAGTAGGCAGAGAGGCAGGTAGAGAGGGAGAGGGAAGCAGGCTCCCTGCCGAGCGGAGAGCCCAATGTGGGACTTGATCCCAGGACCCTGAGATCATGACCTGAGCTGAAGGCAGAGGCTTAACCCACTGAGCCACCCAGGCGCCCCAGAGAGTCTGACTTTGTATTTAATGATGTCTAAAGAGCACTTCCAACTTTTTTAAAATTTCTGAGCTAATTCCAAAATGCTTTTGGGTTTTGCATTTCATTTTCCAAGGGTAGTAAGTAATAATATTTTCTTACACCCGAACATTTTGTTCCTCCCTAAGAACTTTATATATATAATTCTGACAAGCAGTTCTGATAAAGGAAAGAAAACGCCTCCATTTTCTTTTCATTGCTAGTGGAAGGGCTGTTTAGTCTCTGGGCTATTTGGTGACAGCAGACATGTGTCCTGACATATCCTGGCCAAGTAAACAGAATGAGGTATTTATGTCACAGAAACATACATGGTTAAAGCTTAAGAAAATCACCTCTAGTTTACTGAACATCCACAAAAGAAAATAGGACACTTTTTAAGTATTGGCCATGTCAAAGCAGGTGCCATTCTAAGAGTTTTTGTGTAACAGTTTGTCTAATCCTACCAGCACACTATTCCTGTTCCCATTTTTCATACCAGGCAAACTGTCATGGAAAGGTTAAGTCGCCCTATATCATATAACCAGTAAAAGACTTAAAACTAGGTACTTGTCCTCCACAGTCTGTGCTGTTTAAAAGCACATATTTATTTATTTAAGATTTTATTTATTTGACAGAGGGAGAGAGAGAGCACAAGCAGGAGGAGCAACAGGCAGAGGGAGAAGGAGAAGCAGGCTCCCTGTTCCTGATGTGGGGCTCAATCCCAGGACCTTGGGATCATGACCTGAGCCAAAGGCAGTTGCTTAATCAACTGAGCCACGCAGGTGCCCCTAAAAGCACATATTTAATAAAAGAAAAAAAAAGAGGATGCATTATTCTTCTAGGACTTCCCTTTCCATAGGATAGTGGTTCGTTGCTCATAGCCTAGTAGTTAGAAGGGTAGGGCCTTCAAACCAGTTACCAGGTTCAAGCCACAGCTGCTTTAATTCCAGCTGTGTAACCTTGACCAAGGTACCTAACCTTTTGGAGTCTCCATTTTCTGTTTAGGAGAATAGGGATGAAATGATGATTAACTGAGTCGGTGCGCAGCAAGCACTCATGAGGGGTCGTTGTCATTGTGACTTCTGACATGCCTACTTACAGACTGGGTCAGGAGCGCCCTGGATTTATAGAGGCCAATAAAACCTAATTCATGTTCATAGCATTTTTTTTTTCAAGAATAAATAATTAGAAGCAGGTTAAATAGTGTGGCTGCCCTTTTTTTTTTTTTTTCCCTTTCTTTCTTTCTTTCTTTTTTTTTTTTTAAATAGAGGGCAAGAGGGTGGCAGAGGGAGAGAGAGAGAATCTCAAGCAGGCTCCACACTGAGTGTAGGGCTTGATCTCAAGACCCTGAGATCATGACCTGAGCCGAAAGCAAGAGTCAGACGCTTAACCAACTGAGCCACCCAGGCGCACCATGGCTGCCCTCTGTTTTAAAGAGGAAACTAGATTTTTTTCTCCCTCTGATTTTGATATAGGTTTGGCATCCATTTTGATGTAACCCACCACTTACCTTCAGATCTCTTGCTTTGTTCCTCCCCACCCCGATTTTTACGTTAGTTCTCTTTCTAACATCTTCTGAAATCCAGTCAGGGCGAGGCTCAGCAAACCAAATGTCACAAGAAAGAGAAGAAAGAATCAGATCACTGATTCCTGGGCTCAGATGCCATAGTGATTTTATTACGGAAAAACTGCAGATGACATGGATACTGTGGGTAGTATTTGGCCGGGCTGAGCGTCTAACACAAACTTGTGAAAAGCCAATGTGTGTGCGCTCCATGTTTACGTTGTTCGGGTCAGCCAAGAAGACACACAATCTTTAGAACCAAAGGATGTGAGAAAACGAACAGTTATTTGTTGCAGTTAGGTGCTGGGTGGAAAATCCTTATTACCGGAATAGCAGATATGATCATTCCATGCATCAGTTGTAGTCTTTACACCTTGTAGAAGAGGCACTGTATACAGTAAATAAGTTTACCATGACACAGCCGTGGAGAAAGAGGCATCATTAGTGAGAGGGATTCAACCAGGCAGCTGCTGGCTTGTATTAAAAGAAGACGTAATGAATGATTGGGAAGAAGTTGAAAAATGTAGGTTTCTTTGCTTGGCATTTTTATTTTTTTGTTAGTGGAGGATCATTTTTGCTTTCTAAAGCATTTGATTTAGAGTAGCCCTTCTCATTAGGTAAACTTTAAATCAACCTTCAACCATGTATCAGCAGCTGTATGATGAGAGCAAATGCATTATGTATTACTGTTTTGGATATAACTTCTGAAAAAGCCAACCATCGTTCTCAACATCAAAGTACGTCCCTTATCAAGGGCTTGGCTGAGGATAAAGCACTGGCTATTTACCTTATGACCTTGGTTCCAATCCACATCGTATTGCCAGTGAAGGGAGTTTTATGATCTCAGCCCCGGACAGGTAGATGGTAGTCCATATCACCAAAGCACAGATTGGCAAAACTGGAATTTCCCCGCTTAAGAGAGACCTAAGGCTGAAAAAAGTCCAGAGACATGCGAGTGAAAAAGCATCCAGCTCATATGGCATCCTAGAGATGGCAGTCATCTCAACTGGACGGGGTGGCTCAGAAGAGCCGTCGTCTGGGGATGCGCTCCAACCTGGCTTGCAGTTAAAGAAAACTGTTTTCCAAGCTTGCAATTCGCCCAAGTCTATTTTTCAAGCCAACACCTCCTCTCCAAACTTTCCCCTCCCCCATTTCTCTCCTTCCAGAAACAAAAAGCAGAAAGTCAGCCAGAGGATTTTTAGGATGCCATTTGCAGAACTGGTGTGGTGGTTCTAATCTTTGGAAAGGATATTCCAATGGAACTGGTCTGTTTCAGACCTTGCCTTTTAAAATTAAGATTGGAAATAATGAACTATTAAATTCTCAACACAGTCATTTAGATTACAGTTAACTATTATCAGCATCACGCCTGTAGTGTTGTGTTTGCAGGAAGGAGCCCAACTACACCAACTGTAGGAAAAAGTACACTAAGTTAAAATACTTTCCTGACCCTATATGAGCAGTTTTAAAATTAAAAAGAAAAATTAAATCAAATTAGTAAGAGGCAGTGTAGCTCATATTTGACATTTGACATTTGTATTTGAAAATAGATAGGAGTATATATCCAAATGTATAATATCTTATTTTAAACAATCTCTCTTTGCCTTTGTACATTTGGTCACTTATTTTTCATTCTATTAGTTTACTAATTTCATCATTCCTAGGTCCTTTCAAGAAATACTTTAGTCATGGTGAAGTAAAACAGTTATAATGTGCATAATAATCACATTTATTTGGTTTAGGAAGAAAAGAGCATTCCAACATCGGTTATACAGTATATCCTTTATTTCCAAATATAGACGGATAAGAAGAATCTCTCGTTAGCTGTAAGTTAGAACACTCAGCCAGGCAAGCAAGGTGAACCTCTAGGATAGCACCATTAGAAGCACCTAAGAGCCTGTTCTCTAGACACAAATATTAAGTAAGTTCAGCTATGTTTAAAGCAAAAGCACATTTCCTGTGGAGGAGGGTGCATTGCTATGGGTCTATGTTTCTACTAAAGGAAGACATCCCTCACCCACAGATGGAAAGATGATCCCACAACCGATGTGAAGTGAAGTCTGTTCTCCTTTTTTATGTATGGTGCGAAGTTGGAGAGCACTGGAACTTCAGTCTGGAGGACCTTGCTCATAATGGCTCGTACAGTGGACTTGAAGTACACAGGTTGGGTGGGGTGCCTGTCTGGACTGAGAAAGTTGCACAGGGATGCAGACATTCCAGTCGTTGTGTCTGGGAAGCAGATCCCTTAATTTTCCAGGAGGTGGCTTGTCCCTGGTGCCTGCACCATTGGGCTAAATGAGCTTCTCTCACATGCACGGAGGGGAGAGCAGATGAAAGGATACAAATTCAACAGCCTTTTATTGTCAGCAAACAAAAAAGGGCACACATGTGCCAGTTTATAAATTACTGTTTTCATTAAAAAGGAGTTCAAAAATCAGGTTCCACTTATCATTGTTAAAACCTTAATTTTTTTTTAGCCGTATGATTTCATTATATGAATTAGAGAACAGTAATAGAGTAATATTACTCTTAAGCCAGCTCACTTAAATTTAAGACATTCAAGACCCAATAATGCATTAGGTTCTTTAGTTCAAGTTATGCAAATAATATACATTTTTTATTCGGCTTCCCACCAGGTTATACATGTATTATAAACACAACAAAGACCTCTTTCTTGTACAATATATTACTCAGAAGCTGGTGAAAAATAGAAGCCAAAATATTGTGAATTACATTCTCAAAATGGTTTGGCTCTGTAGGACTGGCTGACATACTTTAAATGCTAAAGAGAAGCTGGGACTGGAAAGGGAAGTGTTGACTCACTGTTACCTACTACTGTTGTCATTCACACTGATGTTCTTCAATGTCTAAATCAGATTATTACCTTTATTTTCTTTAGAGTGGAACTAGCAGACCCAGCTTTGCTACATTTGGAAAATCAGCAGGGGGAATGGTCATTTCAAAAAAGACAAAAATAAAAGAAGGGACTGAAACTTAACATCAATTACCATGGCTGTCCCTGAACTCAGAACTAGAGAGAATCTTTATTCTTTTACACAAAGCTGATGATGGAAATCGATATGGATTATTTCACAAGCATTATTTCTTAAATATTTTGTATGCTTGCATAACATGATTCATACATTTTTTCCCCAAAAAAAGCCACTGATGTATTAATTCCATTTAGACTTTTAAAGAAAAAAAACCCCAAAGTTTATGAAATTAGAAATACTGGGTTCTGTCCTATGACAAAGATGGCATTTACATTATTTACAGACTTAGCCCCCAAAATTATATGGTAGGTGGTGAGATAGCTCTGTGTCTTTCCCAAGATTTCCATGTTTCCACTTATGCCCAATGTAGCCAATTGGCAACTTGCTCAATTTGATAAAATTAAGCAAAGTAATTATAACGATGATGATGATATGGATTTTTCAGAAAAGTCAGCATAAGCATATGCGTGTCTCTGAAATAGACAGATGAAGCTCATTATCATCTCAGGCTTTAAAAACATCCCTTCACTAAGGGGCTTGACTTGTTTATGCTGAGCAAAATGAAAACAAAAATAAGAAAAGTGGAAAATAAGAAATCCAGTCCTTTGGCTTCATGACGTAACATGAGCTCTGTGGGAACGAGAGAGCATTCCTTTATACTTGTATGCAATCTGAGCTCAGTGGCTTTGAGAGCTTGAAGTCCTCCACAAAACTCTTTCCTCCCTTTCTTGCCCCTAAAAAAAAAACCCCACCTCCACGAGTTTATATAATCTCATCAGCATTTCTAACAGCAATTCTCACCTCAAATTCCTTCCTCTGATAGAGTGAGTAGAACCAGTCTCGGGAGCACTCGGGAGCACTCTCAGCCGCTCCTTCAAGTCAACAAGTGTCAGTCAGTGTACAGCTCTCTAGACGGGGCGGAAAGGCCCGCGCTGGATGGCAGGCGAGTGCCTTTTAGGCTGGGCCATCATCTGTCTGGACACTGCCAATCTGCCCCTGAATCTGTGGATGGCTTCTTTCTTAACCAGATATAGGCACAGCATCACGTTGACTGTCGCGACACAGAGCTGTACTGATGGGGAAGATTGAAAAAACTGCCCTTCACTGGATTGCTATTGAGAATTTTAAAAAGACTCTGAGGTCAGAATTATTTCTTAATTGCATTTCACACCTGGTTAAGATACTGTCTACAGCTGCAAGGAGATGAAAGGAGTGCTTGATCCTTGAAAAGAGAATAGGTAGGGTAGGCATTGGAAGGCTAGAGAGCCAGGCACACTGGGGTGAAGTGAAAAGCAGAATTCACGTTAGGTAGAATTAATTTCTTGCCAGCAACTGAAAAAGAGGAAGGTGGCTCTGGGAGCAGCCTTCCTTCTCCAATCTGACTGCAAATCCCCCCACCAAACAGTCTCACTGTAAACAGCAGATATTTTAGATGCAATTAGATGTCCATGCGCCCTGCAAACAGCTGGGGAGAGTTTCCAAAGTTTTCCCTTTTTAATTTGAGTAGAATACCAAGGAAATAAAATATCCTGACAACTTCTAGCGTCGTCTTGTGACTTAAAAAAAAAAAAAATCAGCCTGTGAAGTATCACTGCTCTGTTTTAGTCTAATGCTACTTCTATCTTTTATCCTTTTTAATTAGAAGGCAAATTCTCAGACCGCCAGGCCTAATCCCTACACAGTGGAACAAAGCCCAGCAAAGCCTTTGAACACTGTTCAGCCGGGCAGCACAAACCCTAGTAACTGTTGGCAGTAGGGGCAGGACTCTGACCCTCATCTCAGCCATTCTCCTGCAGCTCCTGATGCTCCCTGCCCTTCAGAACCCTATCTGTTGTTCTTCTGTTTAGACTGAAAAGACAAAAGAGGAGACAATGTGGGAAACCTAGAGGATTGGCTAGGTAGGATGCCGGGCGCTAGGGATGGATAGGGGCAAGTAAATGGAGTTTCACGGGAATGGACACAGTGGGGAGAATTGGATCACCAGATTAGGTCTTTAGGTTCAAGAAATTTCTTCATCCCTCACTAAATCTTTTCATGGACAATGCCACTTTTTAAACAATTGTTGCATTTCCAATTACTCCAGGAGTGTTCAAACAAATGCCCCAAACCCTCCATGAAAAGTTTGCTCATATTTTAAACTCACCAGATGAAAATCAATAAAACAAATACCCCCAAATCAGTGGCAGGCACTGATGTCTCCAAAGTATTTACACTTGTAATAATATTTGAGTCAAGAGCATAATTTGAGCTCACTCAAGCAAAACATGCAACTAGACAGAAACGTGAATTTTCAAAGCTAATGGGAACAATCATGAATCAAAAAGCCAAATTCCAAGTATGCAAATATGAAAAAGGATTGTTTGCATTTCCTACTTTGGCTAACTGTGAATTATTTCAACAGTGGAACAACAGATGCTGCGGACTCTTCCAGACTGTTCTTAGATTGAGCTACGTATAGGTGGGAATTAGGTCTGCTGCAGGGATGTTTGACAGTTGTATTGGGATTTCAGAAAAAGATAGGCATTTTCTGGTTTTTGAGATATCTGGGACAGACATTGCAAGGAAAACGGAGGGGGCACCCCAGAAACATTTTATTGGAAAGATTTTTAGCAGTCCCGCAGACTCTTAGACACTGCAGGTTTCACAAAGCCACTTTCTTTTTTCCCCCCTTCTCGTGTCTGCAGAAATACCCATATACGTCGTACAATACTTAAGTCAATCATTATGGCTGTCTTTGTAACCAGATATAAATTGTGTTACTGACCTGGCTTTGGGTGATTAAGAGGTTAATTGAAATCATAGCAAAGGATTCAGTCAGGGGTTTAGATGCACGATGTCCAATAAATGTGTGCATTTTATCATGTAATCTCAAATTCAAAGTTAGGGTTGAGCCGCTTTTAAGGAAGCTCCCATTTTTAAAGCTTAGTAGGACAGATGTACTGAGCTTTAGGTTGAAATAAAATATGATCTTGGACTCTTTTAAATGTGATTTTTACATTGATTTCTAGCATGCTTATTTTGAGGACATAGGTTTATCTTTTTAAAGGATGGCAATGTACGGAATTATAGACCATTTCTACGTAATATCTATTATTCAAATGACAAATCCCAATATATTCCCCAACATTCTCTGTGCTGCATCAGCAAATCCTTTCTCCAGGTCAGACAGTAGGTGAAATGTACAAAGATAATAAAACACAACTATAGATCACAGGTCACAAAGGGTGATGCAGCATTACTGACAGCCTTCTTTCAGACTGCTCCCGTGTTGTCTTTACCTTTGATATCTTCCAAAAAACGTACAACGTACAGCTGCCTACACTGATGTTCTTTAAACATACCTTATATTCTTTTTTTCTTTGTTGTATTGAAAACACTCTGAAAAATTAGGATTCACTCGTTATTTCAGGGGCTCTGAGCAGTGATCACAATTGGCAAATAAAAATACTTCAAAAAATTTAATACTCTTTGGAAAGATAGAAGACTTTTAAAGAAATGGTCTAAATGTTTGTATACATTTCACCATCTAAAGGTCCAATGGAAATGATCAACAAATATTTGCACAAAAAACCCCAGCAAATTTATAATGTTTGTGTGTGTTTGAATAATCATTGGCAACCTTTACCTAGCGGGAATTATTTCTTTTGTCCTGCATGCACCACTGTCTTTTGCAGAACTTCTTTTGAGGTTCTATGTATAACATGCTGCGGTGATATTTCATACTGCATTTCCAAAAGAAGTTTCTAGAGACTCAGAGAGTCCTAGAAATGCACAGAAGTGATAGTTAACACACTTCCCATAAATCAAACCTGGCATTACTTCCATCAGGGAATGTCTTCCTGTCATCTACCTATTCACCTTGATCATATGTATGGATTGATTTTATTAGAATATAATGTAAAAGAATAGATGCGTGAAATCCAAAGCTTTTGAAAACCGCTTTTTCTCTTAAGAAATGAAGACTTGCGGTGCAGGGTACCTTGTTATCCAATGTGGTTGAATATACTCATTAATACTTATCAGAGTGTGAAAATTAAAATATCGACTGTATTTTCTACTTTTTCCTTTCTTAGAATTCATATACTTTAGCTGTTCATAATTGTTGTGAGTGGATAGGGTTGCCAGGGTTAAAATATTTATTGTGCAGCTTAGTTTTTATTATTATTCAGTTTATTCCACTGATTTAGGCTTTCCCTACTAAGAATAAAACCTTAGAGGGTTTCTGAAGCTTATAATGTAAATGACCACAAATACTAAGCCCAATCAAAACAAATACTAAAAAAAAAAGAAAGAAAGAAAGAAATCCCACCCTTAATTCTGTATTCCGGTCCCGCAGTGACTGTATAACTGTATCATTAACGATGTTCTCTAACTGGGCAAGTCCCTACCCTAGAGTGTAGGATCAAAGAAAACATTCTTTTCTGTCTGGTACACTTAGTCGTCCTGCCTCCCAACAGTGGGATAAAAGGAACTTGCTAAACTGTTGCCATTTTGCAACATCTGCTATAATTCCCCTAAATCCAGATTTGTCTGACACAGAGAGGCCTGTTCTTACATCATTGCCATGTGACAGTGTAACACCAGTCACATCAAGCTTGAGGATTGCAGCTTCAGGCTATGATAATATGAAGAAAACCTTTTTGCCTAGGGCAAAACACTTGTAACAAAGTATTATTCATCTGGCCAATTTAAATCTTCTCTCAAAAAGGTACCCAGAAACATATGCAGTATGCCTTTGTAAAAGGCTCGAGCAGCTCATAGGCAAATGACCTGAACCAAGAGTACAAAACCTAATGTCCTGATTAATTACCGCTAAGCGGCTCTGATACACAGAAAAGAGAATGCTGGTACTAATCCTTCACCCTGTCCTACATTCTCAAAATAGCCAAAACACTGCTGACAGTTAGAAAAACAAACCTGTCTATGTTTAAAAAAAAAAAAAAAGTCATACATTATCACTTGATGCCCTCTACCTAATAAAACCAGGATGCAGACAGATTAGGGAGTTACCAATCCAGGGGGCTTCTTGGGACAAGGACACAGCCTTATGGAAAGAAAACAGAGGGTGGGAGGGGGATACCTAACCAGGACACACAATCCCCAAAAGAAATACTTGGGGTGTTCTTATTTTCAGGGTTCGCTTCCAAGAGATTGAGCTTGCCTGAAAATTGTTCCTTAAGAGTTGACCAACCTCGACACAGCAGTGCTTTGCTGATTAACCTGAAGCAGAGATGGCGGTACTTAGAATTTTATTAGGAAAGGGTGTTTGAATTTTTTACCTATAAACATAAGAGGATGCTCCTATTTCAGCTTAAATATCAGACGTGTTAGATTTCAAACTATTTGAATTGGAGAGCTATCTTGGCTTCATCCGCCACTCAAATTACATCTGCCTTTATTAATAAAGCAGACTTCTGGAGTCCTTGTTATTTTTGCTGAGCAAGAAATAAATGGCTAAAAGAAGAAAGTCCAGTATAAGGGAGAAGGAAGTTGCTTATCTTAGCAAATTTCTTTCTTTCTTCTTTTTTTTAAATCAAAAGGTCACTAAAATGCAGCCCATTTTAATATCAGCCATAATACTATTACATTATGTGTAAATAAAATTAAAATACTTCCCTTGGACTTTATGCAAAACAGGGCACTTCAATAACACCGATGCAGAGCAAATAATGATCTTGATCTATTTTGAAGACTGTTCTTAATTTGCCCCTGGTCTACAGGTACACCCCAACCTGTGTTCTAGGAAATAGCAAGGAGCAGAGAAGCCAGCCGAGGCTGGGGTTCTGAAGGGCTACCCTAACTAAGGTCGGGTTGTTTTACCTCTAGGCTGCCCCCAATGCAAAGGAGGACAGGCATATTTTCCCCTGCAATGCAATTGTTATCAAGTCTAATTCATTTTGGATATTCAAGAAGATTTCTATGTGGGAGCCCGTGACTTGTAGACACAAGCATTCTCAGGTGCCACGGCTACCCGCAGACTGCATAGGATATACGTTTTCCACCCACGGACCAAACACTGATGCTGGTCGCCGGAGCGAATGTGAGCTGCCAGGTCAGCATCATAGTCTGAGTCTGGATGGTCTGTGCTGTTTTTAAAGGGCACCAAGCCCTTGCTTCTCTTTGTAGAACACTTTTTCCTCCCTTCTCCTACCTTTTCCCCTCCCTTCCTCAACTGGTCCCCAAGGGAGGCATTTGGATTTCCCGTCATTCCTCAAGCCCCTTCTTTCTGTATCAGGATGACTCACCTTGATTATGAACCAGTTCACCTTGGTTCATAACATCCCCATAATTCTGAGCAGCATCTGCTCCTGGGCATGATGACCTTTGATGGAGAGTGTCCTTCCTGAAACTGAAGCTCGGACTCTATTCAGGGCATTGTAAAGAACCAAAAGTTGCTGCTTTGCAGATCCGGACATCCAACTTGATAATCCTTCAGAAGTGAAAGACCTGCTTTATTAAAATACTGCCAAGAGTTTACACCATTTAGGGGAAAACTTCTCTTCTCAGTTAGTTGCAGATTTTCTTTTGCAGATTAAAAAAGATAAGACGTTTAGGAATCACTGCCCTTCTTGGGATTGAACTGAAATGTTATTAAGGATTGAAAAGACTAAAGTAATTCCCTTTAACTGGTCTCCCTTTCACTCATCAGTTTCCCTAAGGTGTAGAAAGAACAATGGAGAGCACTAAGTTTTGGATTAGAGAGATCTAGAGTTCAAACTTGGCTCTTATCAGCTGTGTGGCCCTGAGTGAGTTACTTGATATCTCTGAACCTCAGTGTCCTCAGCTGTAAAATGGGGCCACACATGGTGGCCTATTACACCAGGTTGTTGGGAGAATTCAATGAGATAATGAATGTAGAACAACCTCTTTAACCCACCTCAACAATCCTATTAGGCATTATAATCTCCATTTCACAGAGCAGGGGGGGGAATGGTTCAGGAAGGTTAAAGTACTTGCCAAATGTCACTGTCACATCACAGGTGTTTACTAAGTGGGGACTATAATCATCAAGCCAAGAAGTGAGGCTTCTCACCCACCTCCAAGTAACTGAGGGCCTTTGCTCTTGGGGGTGAGACAGCCAAACTTCCTTTTTGATTAGCTCTTCAGAGGCCTTGCCAAGAAAGCACGAGACAAAGGCATACAACCCCTCCTCCCCATTTACCAACCCACTACTTTGCAGTAGACCATTTTGAATTGTTACCTCTTTTACCAACCCAACAACCCTTCAAGTTATGATCTCCTTTTCACCGAGCAGGATCCAGGGCCTGAGAAATGTTCAGTTACTTGCCAAAGGTCACAGGCATTCATTATGGTGGAACCAGCTCTGTTAGTCCTAGGCTCTCCGCCCTGAGGGCCATGCTCTTTCCCCTCCCTGCCCTCACCCACTGTTCTTCTGCTCAGGGACTTGGGGGCAGAGAGTGGTCAGGTGTTGGCGGAAGAATAGCTAAACTTCTGAAAGGGACATCCTCTGGAGCATGTGCCAGGAACCCCTCTAGGAGTCCCTTTACAAACTCAGGAAAATTACAGCGTTTTCTGGAATGAAGTTCACATAGAAACAAATCTAAGGGGACACCTGGGTGGCTCAGCCACTAAGCGTCTGCCTTTGGCTCAGGTGGTGATCCCAGGGCCCTGGGATGGAGCCCCGCATCAGGCTCCCTGCTCAGCAGGAGGCCTGCTTCTCCCTCTCCCATTCCCCCTGCTTCCCTCTCTCCCCTGTCTCTCTCTCTCTCTCTCTCTCTGTCTCTCTCTCTGTGTCGAATAAATAAATAAAATCTTAAAAAAAGAGAAAAGACCTTAAGTAAAAATAGAAATCAGGGTTAAATTACTAGCTCACTAAACAAAAGACCAATACAGTAGAAGGCATTTCAGGTGCTTTTGCACAAGAAAAAAAAAAAAAAGAGAGAGAGAATGAGAGAGAGACAAAATTCCAAATTATTTCCTGGAGAAGTAGGGGCCTAACAGCATATATTTTTATTGTCTATATACTAAAATGATTTTTTAAACTAGCATATTTGAAAATCAGGTTAATAATAATGGAGTTACACCTGCTGATTCCCACTATTCCTCTTTGCCTTCCAACTCAAACTCCATATCCTCTCTGCCTCATTAGGGATTGTGATTAGAAGACAGAAAATGAATTGAAAGGACTCTCAAGGGTACTGTATATTTCTGCCTTCTCAAAGATACTCAGGTGATTAAAGAAGTGTGCATAGGAATCACCTGGGGACCTTGTTAAAATTCAGATTCTGGTTTGGTAGGTCTTGGGATGGGACCTACCCTTCTGTTTTGCCAGTAAGAAGCAAAGAGTTCAGGTGACATAAGTAGTGCAGTGGGTCAACTCAGTCCAACCACTTGAAAATGTGAGGGTGGCCCTTAGAATTCAAGAGATCCTGGCTGAAGTCAGGCTAACTAACTCTAAAGTATTGCTCATTCCCGGACCTCTGAGGAGCCCTACCTGCAGATTCTGTGTGGCAGACAGGTTCGGCCTGCCCAGGAGAACAGGCCACTCCAGTTAGAGGAGGTGGGCAACCAGTTGTATAGATTCCCACCTTTCAGACCCAGATTGCCTTAAAACCACATTTCCCATTCAATTAGAACGTAAAAGGTGAACACCGGGCTGTTGGTAGGACTCAGTATAGATGTTGGGGAGAAAGGTACTGTGAGTTACCAGAAAAGGCAAGACTAGAGCAACCAAGCACAGAACAGGCTGAGGGGAAGCGTGGTGGGCTTCCCTCCCTCCTCCCTTCTCCCTCCTCCCCCTTCTCCTTCTTTTAGTTAGTGGCCAAGTGAAAGAGACTCAAGTGGGTGAGTTACAAAACTGGCTAAGATTAAGGACATGAGTTCTGCTGGAAGAAAGAGAAGGCAGCCAAACTGCGAGGTAAAGCAGGCGTCACGGGGGCTGCATGAGGGCTGAAACTTTGGCTGTCTGAAGGCAGGAGAGGGTCTGGAACTGTAAGGACCTGCTACGTCCCAGTAGCTGGGCCTTATATGGTCATATGTTAGCCCGATTGTCCAGTGGCAGATTCGGCTTCAGGCTGAGTTGAGAATATGATTGAGAACTGGAATTTGACTCTCATCACCCATTCCCTGGGGAAGAGTGAACTACTTCAGTTTGAAACCCACCTGCCCTCCACCTCCCAGGTTGGAGGGGGGATTTAACAAGACCAAGAATGGTCATGTGCTGTAGAGGGCCCTGGTGGGAAATTTGATGGAAGAGCCCAACATGGATCGGTAGCTCTGGTCTTGGAGCAAGACTGTCTCTTGTACCAAGTTTTCACCAGTGTTTTTGGCAGAATGGGCGTATGCGCCTATGAGAAAGTGCTGTGTTTAAGTGTTCTAGTATATCACAACGAATTGTTTTCAATCCTTAAAGAGCAAACGAAAATCATTTCCTGTTAGCTATTAAAATACTTGCTTTCTTATGAGACTGGCAGACCTGCTTCCTGTTTTCAGAAGCTGGACAGAGGGGGTGGCAGGAGCCTAGTGTCATTGTAAAGCCCCGCGATTCACCCCAGTTTGGCCAGCTACGATTTCACGTTGCTAATGCCCCGTTGAATCTGTTAACACTTTTTTCCTGAAAACTTTCTTAGTGGGTGTGAAGGAAAAAAAGGGGGGTGGGGGATAAAGGCTACTGTCAAATTGATTAAGTGAACGCTCATTAGAGAAAGTAACAAGAGGTGAAATCTGCATATGCATTGCAGAAATGTGTCTGATCTTGCTAAGTTGTAAAAAGACAAAAGGGCTGAAAACCTCCCTAGCTGGAAGTACTTGAGGGAGCCCTGGGGGAGGGGAACGTTCTCTAATAGTGACTGTCCTTTATAAACACAGGCTAGAGCGGCCACAGTCTGCAGTACTTCTGCGTAGGTTTGGAACTTCGTTTTCTAGAAATTTGTGCTACACATAGAAACGAACTAACCTGACTGTTCCTAGAATACACTAGTCACTTCCTTAATTTATTTCAATATGAGTTTTATTTCCTCCTTTTCCTTCCACTCCTCAGGCAACCCTTCCCCCCCCTCCCCAGCCCCATAGACAACTAACTATTCTATTGTACCCCAGAACCTAAAGCAGTTGGTTTCGTGTCAGTGGAGGCATAAACTGTTTCTGCACGGTGTAGAACAGATTTTTTGTTGTTGTTGTTCCTCAGTTTTAAAAGATAACCAAGCCCAGAGTCAACTATTTTTGTTTTAATTTTTGTGGTTGCCGGAGGTGGGTGGGGGCATACTTAACCCAAATTCTCCCTAGCTTCCTGGCCTGAACCAAAAATTTAGAATGAGGATCCAGCCTCCAGGAAATCAATATTGATCTTGAGCAGATAAAGGTCCCCTGCTCGCTGTGAAGTGGTCAGCTTGGTAGTGTAATTACAGTGAACAGTCAAGCTGGTAACTTGAGCAACACTTTTAAGAAGACAGTGTATTTCCAATTACTCCCATCCGTAGGAGCAGCCTAATATTACAGCTATAGGATAACGTGATGATGTTTTGTTAGTGTGCATTTTTATGGACAGAAATTTCATAGGTCACATCAAGTGTGATGGTTCTATGAATGTTCGCTCCCATGCATTCCTGCGATTAGCTTTCTGCTTTTCTACCAACACCTCGAACTCACATCCCCCTCTCCTGAAATAACCAGAAAATTCCTTACTGAAAGAGATGATGGTGTTGATCTTAAACCTAGAGAATAAAGATACTTCAGGGCTCAGTCTGAGAAGGCAAGGTGGACGGTGACATCAAATGTGCCTCAATTGACAGAAACCCTCAATTTAAAAAAGTTGAAAATAAGAAAAGCCAAGCTGGACATTTCTTAGGTTTAGGAAAAAGACAGCCTGCATGAGGTGTGGACCAGATTGTCCGGAAGATTTGAAAGGAAATGAACAATAATAACAATAATGCTTTGCCAGAGGATGTCCTTTGAAATATCTGCGGATTGCAACAAAGCGTTTTTTCTCATATGCGGGGTTGTCTGGGCTGTTTTGCACCATTATGTGCTTTAGAGAGCCTTGTAATTACAAATTTAAGACTTAAATCCTCAGTTCTTCTTTATATTTCTAAACTACCCCCATAGGTATATTTACTTCCTTCTTTTGTCAAGCTTAACCATTTCCAATTACCTTAGATTCTAAAGGGAAATGTGATGGTGAAATTCCTGCACTTGTAATGACATTTATTAATCTAGTTCTGGGGAGAAATGTTGAATATCTTGCCTTCCCAAATCATACATTTTAATTCCCAACACACCTCCAAAGAAAATTGACATTGTTTAATCAAAATGAGGGTGCACATTAATAAGAAAGGATATCATTTTGTTATTTATATATAATTTTATTTTGTTAAAAAATAATGAACAGAGACTGGTAAGTTCCGTAATTGCCCTCCATGGTGAAGGAATAAGTGTAGGAGAGAAGAAAAGCACAGTAAGACACATATGTTAGTAAAACACTCCTAAATACTACACAAGCTGTAGAAAATGCTACTTTGCATTTGGTCCTCAACATGGCTAACTGCAAGCCATTGAGTAAAAAGTGCACCTTTTAAACTAATTCTTTGGTCAGAAGACAGAACCACATCCAGACACCTCCTCATTAATATGCTATAATGGTCAAGTAAGAGATTAATAGCAAAGTCACCTGCTAAAGCGACCAGGAACCTGTTGATTAACAATAAGCCTCCAAAAATAAGATACCAGATTGCAAAGCAAAATCAAGTCTCAGGGCAACAAGTGCTTCTGTAATTTATTCCTTCTTTATATGAGGGCATAAAGCTCCCTTTATAAACGTGTTTTCCAGGCCCTGCTGTGAGCTGTAGGTGTGAGCTTTTCAGCTGATTTATTAATTTTAGTTTCAATCAACGTGTCACCTGCAGACACAAAAATGTAAGCCTCACCACAGAAAATACAATTTAAGAGAAAAAAAAAAAGAAAAAACAGGGCTTTAATTCAAAAAACTCTGCCAGCACTTTTTTTTTTTTAGATGAACACTGGAACGTCTATTCTTTGAGATCGAAAATAATTCCCAGCGACATAATTAAAAAAAATCAAAATTAAACATTTTTGTCATACTTTGAAAGTCAGACTTAGACCCAGGAAGAGTAACACGAGGCTGCCAACACAATCAGTTCCTCTTGTCAGTAGGGGTACATTCTCCCCAAAGAATCGAATGAACAACAAGTCCCCTGAGCAAAATGTGCAAAAAATTCTCAATTAGTTGTCTTTATTTAGTGAGCACTATGGGGTCCTCAACCACACTATAGAATTATGGCAAGAAAGCTGAGCTCTTCACTAGCTTATTAGCATTCTCAGAGGGTTGGAGTGCTGCTGGTAGCAGGCTGTTGCCTCCAAGAGCTGTTGGTGGGACCCCTACACTCCCCGGCTTTGTCCTTTTGTCCTTCCAAGCCAGCAGGAAGTACTGCCCTATGTTCAGGGCATTCTGGGATACCTTCATTCCATTCACAGTTTGCGTTACCGACAGGGCCCAAGCCTTTGTTATTGACTATGACCATCACTGTTGCAGGTTTAAATGAAAAGCAAAAGCAAGCCTTACGGATCAGTCGATTCTAAACGCAGGTTTGGGAAGTAGCTCCTTCCAAATGAACATCCTTGTGGGTCTGCAGTGTCCTTACACGGCCAAGGCCCCAGAGGAGATCCATGTCCCGGGTTATAATCCAGCTGCTTTCCTTCGTCCCCAAATTACATTAAGTGAGGGACTAGAAATGGGGGTGGGTGAGTGCATATTTCAGCTTGACTCCTCAGCGGATACATTTTTACAGCACTCCCTTACCTATTGATCTCCTCCCCACACCCACCACCCACTCACCCCTAAACACTCCTGTCCCAGAAAAAAAGAAAACGAGAAAGATGAAAACTGAAAATAAAAAAAAGAACTGGCAGCAAGTATTAGAAATGTCTTTTCTCAAGAAGAGGGTATTTGCTGCTTTAGGGAAAACACTATCATTGACTAAATTAACAAGTTGTCTTATCAACTGCCATAAGCCTCAGAGTCTAATTAATTTAGTACTGATCAATAGTCCTGAATGAGGCATTGATTTCTGCCTGCTCAAAAGGGCTGTGGCTGAAATCACTTTCTCTGTATGCCACACACACAGGCACCCAAAGCTTATGTGTTATCACATCAAGATTTTATTTCACTCATTCTATATGAACACGAATTTCACGAAACCAACTCTAAGTGAGAAAATGGAATGAAACACAACTTCGGGAGTAAGAACAGTTTTACTAGCAAGTGTGAACAGACCTTGAGCACTTCGTACCAAAGTTCTGCTTCCTTAGAAAATGTCCCTTGAGTGAGATAAAACATTAATAAAGGAAAAAGAGAAAAGAAAACTGAAGTGCTTTGCTTAAAATAGGTAGTAGATGCTTTAATTGGTTATGATACATGCAAAGAGGGCTTGGGTTATTCCTTTGTCTCTTATTTTTAGAATGCTGATGATACTTTATTAAAAGTATTCTGATCCAAAGTAATAATAACAGTAATGCTATCTGGCCAAGGGCAGAAGCAGATGGTGAGCCTCTGATAAGAATGAAAACACGTGACAGATTTGTCTTCTACTGCTGGGGTTGGTGGGCTAGGGGTGGGGGCGGGGTGACGAACACTTCCCACTTCCAAAATGAAAAAAAAAGAAAAAAAATCAATGACAGTATATTTGAACGGTATTGGGATGAAAATAATTCAAGCATCTGACTTTTAAATTTGGATCTGTACTGACAAAATATGTACTCCCTTATGACATATACCTGAAGAAAGGTCTAGGTTTGAATTGAGGTCCTTCCCTGGCACTCCCGGGGCGTTTGCTCTCAGCCCCTCCCTGTTTTTGCGGGCGGTTCGTTCTCATTGTGCCCGCCAGCTGCCTGACACTCCTGAAAATCTTGAGGGTTTTTCCCTTAGGCCTGGTCACTGGGCAAGTACCCCCCCCCCCCATTGCTAAATCATTACTTGAAATAAGAAGTATGGGAAAACTCAGCAAATATTTTAATAGATGATGCTTCAGGTTCGACCACAGGGAAACAAGATAATGAAGGAGCTTGTTTATCACAGAACTGATTTTCTACTCAGTAGACATCACCAAAGGAAAAGAGAAGAAAGAAAAGGAAGAGAGGATGCCGAAACACCGGGAACTGCCTTCTTTCACAGGGCTAGAGAAACTCCCCAAAATGAGCGAAACAGAATAGAATTCACCTTCTTTTCTGTGCATTCATTTAATATAAATTGGCTTTTGGAAACTTTCAATTACACACACACATATATATGTATGTATGTATGTATGTATGTACATATATATATAGTTTTTCAAAGTCCCAGGAAAGTCCTTCCCTTAATCTCTTTGGGGCCTCCATGAGTTTCCATAGCACTTTACAAAAGATCTTTATTGAGGAAAGGATTGGACAAACTTTCCTTATATGTGTGGCCCACACCATTAATTGCCCCATCTCCTTTAGTAAGGCCTTATTCCTATGTAAATACCCTTGCATAATGTTACAGGCTATTGTTAGGCCAGCGCCAGTCAGTCGCCACTTATATGCATTTTTATTTCAATCCGCTGCTCAGAGAATGAAAAGATGTCTGGACTTAAGCTGTTTACCAACTGGGCCGAAGCTGCAGAGCGGCAAAACTGAAGAAAGCCCAAGCAACGGCAGGAACAAGCTTTTACAATGCGAGCGGCCATTTTCAGCTGAGTTATTAACCCACCCTGAAACTCTTCTAAGCTATGCCTTTTTTAAAGAACAAATGTGCTGAATCAAACATGAATGAGCCAGAACTATTAAGAGAGAAATCCCCTAAAGAACTATTGAACACAACATAGGTTTGTAATCATTTTGTCTCAGTGGCCTGCTACCAACATTATCAAGGATGAGAGTACGGGCTCAGTTGTGGGTTGGCTCGCAATTAAACAATAGTGTGGTGGAGGAAAAACACACACGCACGCAACACACACGCAGAATCACAAAACAGTGTGCAAGAGACGAGAAGACTGAGTTACGAGCTCACCGCCAAGACCTTACATGAATTTGGTCACTAAAGCACAGTTAGTCCCTGGGAGCACTGGGGAAAATGCTTCTTGAATCCAAGTGTCGCTGCCTCCTGCTCCGTGGCCTCCTACATTCTGAGACTGAAAACATAAAATAATTTTAATTTATAGTTGTAAAGATCCGCGGGAACGAGACCCCACGAAAATAAAGGAGCAAAATTCTACCAAAGGGAGCTGGCTTTTTTCCCTGCAAAACGTGCTGCGGGCGATGAACATCGTACTTATTTAAGGACGCCACCATCTGAGTGCTGTGGTATTAGCCTAAAGAGACTCTTGACTATTTGCATGCTTATTAGAATCCAATGAGTGCTTAATAAGTGCATATATATGACAGAGGAAACATCTCATTGCCGAGCTAGTGCTACAGGAAAGACACACGCACGCACATGCACACACACACACGTTGAGGAAAGCAGCCTTGAGTTAATTACCATCACAATGCAATCAAGTACAACAGTCATAGCTGAAAACCGTTTCTTTTAAATCCCCGAGACTCAACCTTGCCTCTGCAGGTCAGCCGCGGCACTGATAACCTTTCCAGCAGACAAATACATGTAACATTGCCTCATCTAATGAAAAGCTCAGGGAGGTGTCGAAAAATACCAGCACATTGAACCCAAGCAAATGAGTGCTGCCTTCGGCTGATGAAGCTACCATATGCTGCTGCTGTTTACTCTGGAAGGAAACTGAGTCACTTAACATTTCAATAGGTTAATCAATTGACAATTAAATGGAGAAATTGGTTAACTCGGAAAACAATTAACATGACACTCCATTAAGTACACTTTCTAATTGCCACAGCTGTGAGTGGAAATTAACGTGCACGTTAAAGCATCTAACTGGGGTGGCACTGTTTTTTGTGTTTGAGAGAACGGAATTAGCGGAAAACTCGGGTTTTATTTTATAGATTAGACAGTAGGAATTCTATCATCAACTGCAGTTTTAGCAGAGGGGAGCTATGTATATTTTTTTCATTCTTTTAAGGACTCACTTCAAGTTGTTGAAATATTTAATTTGCAATAATTAATTAAAATAGCCTAAACCCCTCCTACCAAATTACAGGTTGGCGAACAAAATGGGAAATCTCTCCCTTTGCTCATTTTGTGGACAGAATTACTTTGCAGGATCAGGTATATTTCAAGATTTCCCTTCTAATTAAACAATGCAATACGCAAGTCTTTATGTCAGGATTTTTGCCGAACATTTCTGCGAATGGTGTCTGAGTGTTGGCCTGCGTCCTTAGCCTTACTGTAAAGTAGTAATAGTAGTGTTTGTTAATGACAATTTTAAGCTGGAAGATTTGGATTTTTACAGGCTGTTACCCATGCTGGCAAGCAAGCAGGCAGTCATTAAGACAAAGAATATTTATTTAGAAGAGAGGTGATCATTTAAGTAGCTCATAAATGTTTCTGATATATATTAAATGCTAAATAAATATTCCTGAATGAATGAAAATCTTTTAAGAGCTAATTATAAAAATTATCTTATATAATCTTTCTCCTCCCCCCCTGCTTTCGGTAGCACAAATTGGGCAGGATACACAAAAATGGATAGGATAACTCCTGCTTTGAGAGACTGATGGTCTGCCTGTCAGCAGAGGGGAAGAATGGTATTTAAGAAGAAGAAGGTATGGGGTGTCTGGCCGGCTCAGTTGGTGAGGCATGAGACTCTTGATCTTGAGGTCCTGGGTTGGAGCCCCACATTGGGGGTAGAGCTTACTTAAAACAAATAAACAAAAACCAAAAAACAGGGGCAAACCTGGGTGGCTCAGTGGGTTAAGACTCTGCCTTGGGCTCAGGTCATGATCTCAGGGTCCTGGGATCTCAGGGTCCTGGGATGGAGCCCTGCATTGGGCTCTGCTCAGCAGGGAGCCTGCATCGTGCCCCCCCCCCGCCCCCGCCTGCCTCTCTGCTGACTTGTGATCTCTCTCTGTCAAATAAATAAATAAAATCTTAAAAAAGAAAACACACAAAAAAACCATGAAGAAAGTAAAGGATGCAGCCGGTGCAGGAAGGGAACACTAAGAAGACCTAAAATGTTCTGGTTTGGGCATCTGGTTAGATGGTGAGGTGATTAATTAAAATAGAAATAGAGAAGAAAGGTGCGATGGGGTAGGAATAATATATGACGAATTCAATGTAGAACATGTTGAGTCCAAAGTGTCGTAAAATATACAAGGGCAGATGTCAACTGGACAGTTGGATTGATCGAAACTCACGGACTGGAGACATTGGGAGTGGTCAGAATACATATGATTGCTAACATGGAAATGGATGAGATTTCACTTTCATTTATTCTACATAGAAGGACAGAAAAGGGCTAAGGACAAGGCCCTGCGGTGACACCAGCATGCTGGGGTAGATAGAGGGAAGAATCAGCAAAGGAGGCTGAAAAGAAGTCGGAGGAAAAGGAGAATAAGTAAAGAGTGGTCCTGGAAGTCAAGGGAAGAGAGAGCAACTCATACTCAAGAGGTCTAGTAAAATGAGGGCAATTTGAAATACTGGTGCCTTAGTGCCTGTTTGGTTGGCGTGAGGAAGGCCTGAGTCAGAGCACAGTCCCCATGAGGAGTTAATGGGAGGTGAGGAAGGAGAGAAGTTTTGTTGTGAGGCACAGTGGTTTGAGGAGTGGAGGATGTGACAGCAGATTTGTTTGTTTTTAATCTAAGTTTGGAAATGACCATGGATCAGGCTATATTTGAAGAATCCAGAAGTGGAAGACAAAGAGATTCCAGACAGCTGGCTTTTTTTTACATGTGTTGTTGTTGTTGTTTTTTTTAAAGTCCAGGAGGTTCAGAAAGAAAAAAGTGGTTTGGAATTATTACCAAGAGGGCTGGAAGAAGGGTGTGGCTAAGGATGGAAGGGAAGGATTACCACAGAGGGACTGGCTGGAATTAGACTTAATATCCTGTGGTCATACTCATTCACTCCACAGTGGGATTTTCTCGAGGGGGAGGCCTTCATTCATATATTTATTCATCCATCCAACTAATATTAGTGAATGCTTGCCATGTGCCAGGCACTATTCTAGGCCAGCAAGACATAGGGATGAATAAGACAGACAAGGTTCCTGCCCACAAGGAGCTAGAGAATTCCTGGAAAGGATTCTACTCTAAATATGGTGGCTTCAATTCTAGGAGGTGAACTTTGAGCCTTTCCCAGAGGTCAGGGATCTTGGTGGAAGAACATTCTGGGAGTTAGGGGGACAGATGTAAACCTTGAGGTTGAAGAACGTATGTTCACATGTTCTTCATCAAGTCTTACCATTGTAACACCCAAGTGAAATGGATTATATGCTACCTTGAATTTGTCTTGAGTTACTCATATTTGTATATAACCCTTTTGAATAATGCTGCTTATAGAATAGGCACTTAAAACACTGTTTTCTCTTCCTTAATCAGTGAGAAAAATGAATGTTATGGCATACAAATTTGATAGCTACAACTTTTTTTTTTAGTTTGTTCTTGGGATCTTTGAGTGATCTTCAGTTAAGAAACCCATGCTATTGGCACAAAGTTCACTTGTCCTGTGAGAGCCCTTTCTTTCATGGGGATAGCTTCAGATTTTTTTATCTGGACACCAGACTACCAGGGAAAACAGAAACATTTCCCGGTCTCTCTTAGAACCACACGTGGCTATATGATGAGCTTTTGGACAATGGGATATGAAGGGAACGGTGTGTGCAACTTCCAAGAAGTGATATTAAAGGAGGAGGTGTCCCTTCTCCCCTTTCTCCTCCCCTGCTTCTCTCCCTCCAGTTGTTTAGAAGGTAGATATGATGGCTGAGTTGTCATCTTGGATTACGTAGTCAAAGCCCCACTTGAGAGTTAGTGGAGTGGCAAATGAGAATAGTCTAGATTGCAGATGACCAAGGAACTGCCACACCAGCCTTGAATTACTTGCACACTGACTGACATGAAAAAGAAATAAACTTACATCTTGTATAACATATAAGTGGTCATAACACACGGACAAATTTTTATCCTAAATATTCATTCGATCCTACCCTTTCCTATCATATCTTACCCTATCCTAACCTGTATTCAAATGACATACATAGCAAGTATCTGTTAAACAACCATTGTTTTTTTATTTTAAAAATTGATTTATATTGGGGTGCCTGGCTGGCTCAGTTAGTAAAGCAGGCCAGCTCTTAATCTCAGGGTCCTGAGTTCAAGCCCCATGCTGGGCAGAGAGCTTACTTTTAAAAATTCATTTACATTGTTTCAAGTTTTACTAAGATTAAATTGGCATATACAATTGCATATATTGAAGGTTTGCAACTGGATTTTTTTTTTTAAGATTTTATTTATTTATTTGTCAGAGAGAGAGAGGGAGAGAAGCAAGCACAGGCAGACAGAGTAGCAGGCAGAGGCAGAGGGAGAAGCAGGCTCCCCGCCGAGCAAGGAGCCCGATGTGGGACTCGATCCCAGGACGCTGGGATCATGACCTGAGCCGAAGGCAGCTGCTTAACCAACTGAGCCACCCAGACGTCCCGCAACTGGATTTTTAAAAAGATTTTGTTTTTAAGTAATTTGTATACTCAGCATGGGGCCAAACTTACAACCCCTGAGATCAAGAGTCACAGGCTCTACTCACAGATCCATCCAGGTGCTCCTACAACTTGATGTTTTGACAAATGGTTACACTGTGAAAAGGTCACTGCTATCAAACTAATTAATATATCCATCACCTCTGTATAGGACAGTTATTCCCCACTTTTCTTCGAATGTTCTCCGCTTCACTTTTAGGAAATACCTGCCTTAACACCCAATCGTGCTAACCAAAAGCAATTCAAAGAGGATTTTTGCTTTTATGAGAAAAGGTGAAAAGTGAAAACAGCACTCAATGTTTTTGCAGCCAGACCTCAGAGGAGCGGTGTGCCCCCTAAGCAGCAAGACTGGTGCCGTCAAACTCTTTCTCTGGGACCTACACTCAGCATCTCAGCATCAGACTACCATAACTCTGAACAGCATCTATGAGCGTCTGGGCTTTATCTCAATTTATTTTGTGCATACATTAGCAAGATGTGTTCTAAGGGATCAGAAAAGCCCTGAGAGAGTTTAGCTTTCGGGTCTGAGGATGCTCAAATATTTTTTGTATGAATTATTGGCAATTGCTTCTTTGTTTTATGCCATTTCAGCTTACAAAAGCTTTGCTAGGAAAGCTCTGCTTTCATATAGTGGGGGAAACCCGTACTATACCATTTTGTGTGTGTGTGTGTGTGTGTGAGGCAACTATTGTTTTTTGAGTTGTGAGATTGTGTGACAAATTTCCTTAACATAATAGTCTAGAAATAAACTGGTTATGGGTGATCAGGTAAATTTTAACCACGTGAAAATCCTAATATAATGATTGTCATTCTATAAAAACAAAGCTACTTTCATTTCCCAGTGGATGGCCATAATAAGCCACTTTTTTTTTTTTTAAGATTTTGTTTATTTATTTGACAGAGAGAGACACAGTGAGAAAAGGAACATAAGCAGGGGGAGCTGCAGAGGGAGAGGGAGAAGCAGGCTTCCCCCTGAGCAGGGAGCCTGATGCAGGGCTTGATCCCAGGACCCTGGGATCATGACCTGAGTGGAAGGCAGCTGCTTAGCGACTGAGCCACCCAGGTGGGTGGCTTGTTATTTTATATATGCTGTGGCATATCTGTGCCCATATTCCTTATGGATATCTTGCCCATGTAAACATGTGAAAATGCCTACCTCTGTTAACTTTTCTATTTTGATTGCATCATCAAAGACATGAATTTTGCTATATTTCCATGTAAACATCATGGAGAAGAGATAAGATTTTCGTTATTTTATTTTTTTGCAGCAATATTCATTGACCCCATGTGTTGCAGACTCACTTTATGGGCCTCCCTAGAATTGCTTGCCCTGTGTACCTCCCAGGCCCTCCTCAGCTTGTTCAGTATGCAGCCTGGACACCACAATTGTTACTCTCCTTGCCTTGTCTTTTCAAACTGCCGGAAGTTCTAAAACTTTTTCTGTTCTGGCCTGACCCCTTCCACTTCTGGTTCAGTGGGAGCTGTAGCAGCTCCAGCAATTGGACCAGACTGAGACTATACTCACAGAGACTCTGGTTTCTTTCATCACTTTTGGACCCAGATGCATCACCACATCCTGGGCTATGGGATTTGGCCTTATAGGCAGATAGCCATGGGAGCTGGTTAACACAAGGCAAGTATTGGTCCCATAGAGCCAGCTTCAACCAGTGAGAGATCGGGAATAGCAGAGGTTTCCATGCTTCCTGTCTGGAAGATGTCTCCCATCCCTAAATGACTGGCTGGGTTTTCTTATGATGCTATGGTGAATTCACAGTGGATCATGTTTTACCTGCTCTTCTTTCTTCTCTGCCTCACATTTCCTTTTCTCTCACTTTTAATACCCTGGAGTTATGCCTCCCAGTAAAGTCTTGCATCGTAACATTTGCCTTAGGACTGGTTCTAGGAAAACTAATATACCAGAAATGTGATGGAAATGCCAATGAATGGTGATATCATCATTGAGATTTCAGCCCAACTTCTCAGAAAAGAATGGGGCATAAGAAAGGAAGAGGAGTATAGTGGGACCACTGCTAGCCTGTATAAAAGCTATTGTATGGATTTTTTAAAAGAAAGTTGACTGTTCTGAGCGTATGTACTGCATGGGCACACGGCCTATTCAGAATTCAGGCTGGATTTGAGTCCCCATGTGTCCCCTCAGCTAGATGTCCTTGCACAATCAACAGTCCATATGCATAATGTAGTTGAGCATAGTAGAAGTATTACACAACTTATGAAGGAGTAAAATCAGAAAGCTCAGGTTTTCAAAACACATCTAGCAGGGCGCCTGGGTGGCTCAGTGGGTTAAAGCTTCTGCCTTCGGCTCAGGTCATGATCTCAAGGTCTTGGGATCGAGTCACACATCGGGCTCTCTGC
>PISX010000851.1:39650-101021 GCA_004024625.1 Mellivora capensis | reverse complement strand
GAAAGTCTGTTTCTCCCTCTGCCTGCCATTCCTCCTGCTTATGCTCTCTCTCCTTGACAAATAATAAATAAATAAATAAATAAAATCTTAAAACAAAACAAAACCCTTCTAAGGGTGCTTCATTGATGTGGTTATATCCAGTCCTAAAGAAAAAATAAATTTCACAGTTATTGTTTACAGTCCCTGATGATAGCTAATCTTACTTAGGAAAGATCTTAAATGGTAAAATCTCTTTTTGTAACGAGGGTAGGAGAGAAGTGAATTGAGCTGAGTCGCAATTAACCACTTCAATTCACATTTAAAACTGGTGTTTAAAATGTGCCCAGCGGGGGGCGCCTGGGTGGCTCGGTGGGTTAAAGCCTCTGCCTTCTGCTAAGGTCATGATCCCAGAGTCCTGGGATCAAGCCCCGCATTGGGCTCTCTGCTCCGCAGAAAGCCTGCTTCCTCCTCTCTTTGCCTGCCTCCCTGCCTACTTGAGATCTCTCTCTCTCTCTGTCAAATAAATAAATAAAATCTTAAATAAATAAATAAATAAATAAATAAATAAATAAAATGTGCCCAGTGGGGTGCCTGGGTGGCTCAGTTGGTTGGGCATCTGCCTTCAACTCTGGTCATCATCTCCAGGTCCTGGGATGGAGCTCTGCATGGGGCTCCCTGCTCAGTGGGGAGCCTGCTTCTCTCTCTCCTTCTGTGATCTCTCTTGCTTTCACTCTCTGTCTAATTAATAAATAAAATATTAATAAAACAATAAAAATAAAATGTGACTCACATCATCTTACATGTGGTGCTACAATGAGGAATCAGAACAATTATGCATATGTGTTTTGTGTCATCTAACAAAGCAGGATTGAATGGCAGAGAAAATGGATGATTGAGTTTATCCAGGATGGGGGATACTGTTCCCTCTTTTCTTTTGCTTTCTTCCTTCCTTTTTTTTAAGATTTTCTTGTTAAGCAATCTCTACATCCAACATGGAGTTTGAACTCAAAACCCCAAGACCAGGAGTCACATACTCTGGCGCCTGAGCCAGCCAGGTGCCCCTCCCTCTTTTCTTTAGCTTCTTTAATCTTACCTATCACTCTTTAATCTTACCTATCACTAAAGAAGTTTAGCTTCTTTTTTTTTTTTTTTAACATTTTATTTATTTATTTGACAGACAGAGATCACAAGTAGGCAGAGAGGCAGGCAGAAAGAGAGAGGGGGAAGCAGGCTCTCTGCTGAGCAGGGAGCCCGATGTGGGGCTCGTTCCCAGGACCCTGGGATCATGACCTGAGCCGAAGGCAGAGGCTTTAACCCACTGAGCCACCCAGGTGCCCCAGAAGTTTAGCTTCTTTAATCTTACCTATCACTCAGGATAGAAGTTGTTCTATCCTTCAACTTCCTACCACTCCACGAAGCACTTAGATTTCCTGTTTCTTCCTTGTTGATACCTCAGATTCCCAAAGAAATGGAAAAACAACACCAATTCCCTTTAATTTATCTGCTGTGGACAGCCTCACCCCCCCCCCCCTTTTCAAAATCTTGGGACATTCAGAGCCCTAGTGATGACAGTTGGGGCTCCAGATACTTGGTGGAATGGTAAAAGAGAAGAGAGGAAGGAAGAGAAAGAGAAGCCTCGATTGCATCCTTAGGTGGAGGTACACAGACCATCTGGAAACCCCCTCAGTACACACCCTCTGATAGAAGGACCTCCTCAGGCTCCCTCAGGTCAGCAAATGTTTATTTATTGCTTACCACATACCAGACCATATGCTGAAAAGTAAGAGTTTGTGTCTTGGTGAGCTTATGGTCTAGTAGAAAAGTTGAAAACATGACATCACTTCAATCTACGGAAGTAACAGCTGTGGTAAAAGTATGTAGGGTTGCTGTGGGAGCCTAGGGCAGGGTGGTTCATCCCACCATAGGGGATATGGAAGGATCTCTTGAGCCTGTCTTCCCGAGACTGCATACAGCCTGGCTCTCCATCGAATTTACCTCTCTGGCTTTATCTCTTGTCAGTTTCTAACTAGCTCTCCTCAATTTACTGTATCATCCTTCACACCCAACTCTCACTAATGTTCTAACACTGCAAGTTTACACAGCTAGACTTTTAGTCTGGATGTTCTTCTCCCCATTATAAATCTGGAAGACTTCTACTCATCCTTAAACACCCACCTCAAAAGTCCCTTCTGTGAAGCTTTCCCTGAAGCTCCTAGGCAGCGTTGCCTCTTTCCTCTTCTCAGCTCCTAGCCTACTATTTCTACTTCTGTATTTACCAGTATGCTCCTAAGATAATATTTACCACAGTTTTTCTGTGTAAGTATCTGTTTCCCCCATAGACTGTGAGATCTTGGGGCAGAAGTCATACATTTTGTTTCCCCAGTGATTAGCATCTCCAACGGCCCTTAGCTCTGTAACTTAATATTTGATGGGTGAGTGATTATTTTTTAATATACTGTGGAAACACCGATGATGGAGTTGTTCACTGTGCTAATCACACTGAATAAAACATTGGAGGCATCATGTTAACATAGTAAAAGGCCTCTGTGACGTGTGAGAAGATTTGAAGTGGCCCAGGACAGAGCCCTGGCTGAGAAGACGCCTGCCGGGGCTCAGATCTCGTTTGTTTGACACACCATCGCAATGTGTGTCATGGATTGTTGAGTGCTTGACAGATGGTTGAGTCAGGAGAATTTGCTTTGATTAAGGTCTTATTTAGGTTAATTGTTCATTTATTAATCAGATATGTATTCAGTGCCTAGTATGTTACTAAGCGCTATTCTAGATGCTCAAAGATACAGTGATCAATCATAAATGTATGGCCGAAGAATCTATAGTTGCTTCTAGGACAGTGGTTCTCAGAGTGTGCTCCTTCCGTCAATGGTATCAACGTCACCTGGGAACTTACTAGGTATGCAAATTCTTGGATGCTGAGACCTACTTCCAGACCTACTGAATCAGAAACTCAGGCCATGGGAGCGGGTGGGTGGTGGGAGCTAGCAGTCTTGTTTAGTAAGTGCTCTCCTTGATCCTGATGCCAAGAACCAATGGCTGAGTCTAGCCCAAGCCCATGCTAGAGAGGCCACCTCTGTCCCTAGCTTCCAATGGGTCCTGCAGATGTGTCCTTCCAACAGTGCTCTTTCTTGGGAAATGAGCATGTGTGAACAGCATCAGTGCTGGTCATGCCCTTGGCTTCCAGTTGGGCTCAATCGATGGGAAGCAGAGGGGAAGAGTTAGGACAGGGTGTTTATAAACCTGGCTTTTTCCCTGCGATGTGATCCTAGGCCAACTATGTCCCTCAAGTCAAAGCCACTGTTCCTCCTAAGGACACCTCCTCTGTAGTTTTTTCCAGTCTCTGGTAAATTAGTTTTGTGAATAAGCCCTCCGTGAACTATCTTGAGTCTTTTCTTTTCTCTTCAGAACTCCACCACTCACTTCACCAAGTCAGGTCTGATCTTCTGCCGGCCAGGACCCACTTCTCCATTTGACGCAGTGGATATAGTGCCTACGACATAGTTTTAGGGGCCCATGAAAACGTTTAAATTTTTAAAAAAGATTTTACTCATTTATTTGTCAGAGAGAGAAAGACAGAGAGAGAGAGCGCACGCACAAGTAGGGGGAGTGGCAGGCAGAGGGAGAAGCAGGCTCCCTGCTGAGCAAGGAGCCCAAGGTGGGACTCGATCCCAGGACTCTGGGATCATGATGTAAGCCGAAGGCAGATGCTTAACTGACCAGGCATCCCTAAATTTTTTTAAATCAGAAAAAAAAATTGATGTATTCCAGGATGGATTATATTTTTCATTATATTAATGTGTTTGTAACATGAATTAAAAACATTTTTTAAAATATTTTATTTATTTATTTGACAGACAGAGATCACAAGTAGAGAGGCAGGCAGAGAGAGGAAGGGAAGCAGGCTCCCTGAGGAGCAGAGAGCCCGATGCAGGGCTTGATCCCAGGACCCTGGGATCATGACCTGGGCTGAAGGCAGAGGCTTTAACCCACTGAGCCACCAGGCGCCCCTAAAAAAATTTTTTTTTTAAGTAGGAGAAGAGTCCCATAGAGACCCACAAATGTCGTAATGTGGCCTTATTGCATTGTCTTGCTTGCTTATTGATCTTCTTCCCTTCATATTATCTACCCCCAACTCCTCTATTCCACCCACAAAACACTATATATGGGGGGCCTGTGTGGTTCAGTCGTTGGGCGTCTGCCTTCGGTTGGGCTCGTGATCCACAGGTCCTGGGATCGAGGCCTGCATCAGACTACCTGCTTGGAGGGAGGCCAGCTTCTCCCTCTCTCACTTCCCCTGTTTGTGTTCTCTCTCTCGCTATATTTCTCTCTGTCAAATAAATAAATAAAATCTAAAAAAAAAACCCACAAAAAACAAAAAAAACAAATCCACTATGTACACATCTTACTTGTGCCCATGTGCATACGTGTGCACCCACACACATGCTTACAGACAAATACACACATTTTCCCTTCCACATTCATTCTCTACTTTTCTCCATCTTCTCCATTCCTTGGCTGGGAGGGAGGTGGAGGCTGACCTCTGGGAACTACATTATTCAGGCTTTCTTGTTGGGCGACTTCTTTTTGGGAACTCTGAATGGGAGGCATTGCCGGAAGATCACAGGGCCAGAGGAAGGAGCAGTTCCGGTCTTTACTTTCCTGGCACCCTCTCTGCCACCCTTGATCTTCCTAAGGCCACAGCTTCTGGTGCTGAGCCCACACCTAGACCACAGTTCTTCCCACGTCCCCTCAGCATGCTCCCTGCTCTTGCTCCCTCAGTGCTGGGATGACATTTGGCTCTTCCCTGGTACAGCCCAGGGCCCCTCACCATCCCTTGTGGATTTCCCTTAACCCTCTGTTCATAGCCTCTGTAAATAGTTTCTTCATTAACATACATAGGCCTTTTTTTAATTGATAGTCGAGACCCATAGCAAGTTTTGATTTGCTCATGTAACACAATATCACAAACATTTCTTGAGCTGTCTGCAACATCTTCATGAGGACCACTTTATAGCAACATAGTATTCCACCTTAAGATGTACAAGAATCTCCTGCTATATTTCCCCTTTGCTCTCCTTCTGCTTGACTCGTCTTTCCTTTTCATGTCCTTTATTCCCATTATAGACACAAAATACACATTCTTAAGGTGCAGATTTTTACTGGGTATAAATTTTTACTCCATTCATGTTCTTTTTCTTTAGATTCTGTTACTATCTATCTTCTAGCCACAATTTCTACCCCTTCTTCTGAATTCTTCTGCATGTAAATACTTTTACTCCTTTCCCTCAGAATGTGTTTACACTCAGGTGTCAATAGACATTTGTTTAAACTATTCCCTCCAGGAAAAATGTCAGTTTTCCTTCCTATTTAACTTAAAGATGGCATTCTCTCTTTTGAACTAACCTATTCAAATGACTTGCTTGGTAATTGGCGATTTTTATTGTTATTTTGAAATGTAATTAAAATCTTTTAGGTTATTTAACTTTAAATATAGGACTATCTTTTTTTCCCCAAATTGATTATTAATTTCTTAATGACTGGAATTATTTTCTTGCATCACTTTATGTCTCCTGTAGGGACTTTCTTACAGTACTTGCTTGATGACTACGTACTTATTGAAAACATATTGGTGTCCCATGTATAAGAGATTGACTTTCAGAATCCGAGACAGGTTTTTAAGTGGACTGAAGTTGAGTTCTCGGCCCATTTCTCTGACTATAAACTGTAGTTTTATCACTCGGTGTTCAGAGTTCCAACATTGTTTAAGGTTGTTATTTTTCTTATGTGTGGCAAAGAAGGGAAATGCCTTAAAAGTGTTTACAACTCTAAGCCAAAGTCTAGCATGTGACTGAGAAAGAAGTGCCCCTGTGGTATAGATATAGAAGGAAGGGTCACGGGGTGCCTGGGTGGCTCAGTTGGTTGAAGATCTAACTCTTGATCTTGGCTCACGTCATGATCTCATGGGTCCTGGGATTGAGCCCCGCGTGGGGCTCCGTGCTCCAGTGGGGAGTCTGCTTGAGGATTTTCTCTCTACCTCTCTCTCTACCCCTCCCCCTCTCTAAAATAAATTTAAAAATCTTTAAAAAAATAGAAACTATAGAAGGAAGAGTCATGGTAGTAATTCTAGTGGTAGTAGTAACTCAGCTTCTGGGTAGTAATAATAGAGATCCCAAGTCATCCTGTAACATCTTGCATGTTTTCTTGCATCATAGCAAGTATCACCTCCAAATATATTCATTTTGTTATTTGCAATAATAATAAAACCTTCCTCATCCCAGCAAAGATATATGCACATGAAAGGGAGGACTTTTTTTGTTCTTATAATCTACACTGTATTCCCAGTCCTAGAAAAATTCTGGCCTACAGTAGGCACTCAAAAAACATTTGTGGAATAAATAAATGAGTGAACGAACATTTGTTAGCATTCTATAGCTTTCCAGATGGTGCTCTAAGTGCTTTGCATTACACGTCACTTACCCCTTTTTAAGGAAGAGGAAACTGAGGCTCAGTGAAGGTTGAGCGAAGGCCTCCCATGGTCAGAAATCTAGTAACTGGGGGAGATGGGACTTAAATTCAGGCAGTCTGGTTTGGAGAACACAGCCTTAGTCACTGTGTTAAATTTTATTTGGTAAAATACTGTGAAATAACAACTAGCATTTGCTAAAGCATATGAATTATTGTCACATTTATTTCCTCTTTTGATAGCATTCAGTGATTTAAGCTAACACTATATCCCTACTTTACAGACAGGAATATTGAGAAATGGTTTGTCAAAGGTCACAGTGCCATTAAGTGGCAGCCCTGAGAATTAAACTCAGATCTTCTGAGTTCAAACCCCTTCTCTCTCCCATCCCTTACTCCTGCCATCCACCATGCTGCTGCTTAAATGTGGCCAGAGACACTAATTTACGGCTTTAGATATATGTGAAAATAGATTCACTTACTTAGTCACTAATAAAGCCATTGTATTAGTAGTCAGCAATAAATAATTTTATTTTAATATTCACTAGTTTTGTTTTAGTAGTTACTAAATTGTTACTGATAAAAAAATGACACTAAAGTTCCAAGTTCGGAGGCACAGCCCCCAGGCATTTTCCTTAGAGGAATAAGACAATAACAAAATTGTCACTGGTGACTTTCAGGAAGACTGCACCGTCATTCATTCAGGAACATTCTGTGGCATGCGTGTGATTCATATATCAAAAGAGATGTATGTGGAGATCGTAGTCATCATTATATTATCATTATACTCACTTATCTCCTCTTAGATACTGAGTCCAAATGGGTGATGGCCAATGGCTGCCAGTAGTATTTTCTTGACAAGATAATAAAAATTATAAACGTATTCTGAAAATTCAGACTCATTGCATGAATGTAAAGAAAAGAAAAGAGTCAGTAAAGGTCACTAAGGCTGGAGAGATCAATAGGGTCCACGAGTCACTGAAGGACAGCAAGGGATGGGATGGGGAGACACTTGGAACAACGCGCTGGAGGGTGGTCTAGTGGTCAGTGGCAGGGACGACAGGGGGAAGGATGGCAAGAAGAGATGGCATAAACTTCGTAACTTGGAAGGTGGAGGAGGAGTGAATTAAGGAACATGTCAACCTTCTCTTCAGGGTGGTGGGTGAAGAGGCATGCTCCACCTGTGGAAGGCAAAAAAGGAGCGTTGTCACTTAATGTCCTGGTAAGATGGAGGTGTAACTGTTCATTGTTAGAGTGGAAAATCCAGAATAATTTGCCCCATGAGAGAAGATCTGAAGAATAGCTGAGTATGAATTAGAAATCGTAGGGGCTGGGAACTGAGTATGATTTAACATCACAGTATTAGCACAAAGTGGAAATTAGCACAAAGTGGAAAGATGCCGTGCTTTAGCCTAGTTAGGAGATATTGCTATTGTCCACTCAAAAGTGTTACTTTTCATTAAGCTTTTATAGTTCATACTGTGCACCGGCCAATTTAACGTTCAGATTAATCCAAGACTTCTTGTAAAACGTGAGAGCCTGCCTACCTACTTCCCTAATCTGCAGAGATTTCTCTCTTGTTTTGTTTTTTTGAGATTTCTCTTTTCTATGAGCACGTCTAACGTTTATTTCATGCCACTCGCTTGGAATTTATCACACTTAGAGTTTTCATGCTGGTTTCATTTAGTATACATACACGCGTGTAGTCTCACCGGCTGGGTGACTGTGTTTATTCATAGGAGCTCGTCTTAGTGAGCTCCTATCAGGTGCTTTTTCCTAGAGCCACAGTGCTGAGACTGGGCCCCGGCAGAGTTGTTACTCAGTTGCTGAATGACAAGTTTAATTTAGAGCTGTTGTTTTCTTCGTAGCCACAGAAAGTTGCAGTGAAAACCGTGTGGTACAATGTATTGAAACCTGAGAAGCGCAGTTCATTCACATTTGTACTTCTAGATGAAATGCATTGAAGGTCTCTTTAAATGAGAAATTTGATAAAAACTGGGTTTTGAGGAAGCCTCTCCTCCCCCAAGGAGTGGGCTTCCTTTCCGAGGAGATCTCCTCAGATAGCCGCCAAGGTTGCTAAGGCAAACCTTTGCATATACAAATTTGGGTCAATGTGTTGACAGGATGTCAGATTTGTGTAGCTAATGCAGCTTCAGCATGAATATTGAGCTTTATGCCACTCCATTGATGACCAAATGAACCTGTAGGTGCCCATTTGTGCCTGAGGCTATTGGGGTAGAAAATAGAAGCCATTGTGAAAACCTGATCGAGGTCCTCAGCCTACCCTTGACCAGCAGCAATTGGTTTTCTACAACAATTGAAAAGTAAATTCAAAGAGATCTGAATGACAGAGCACTGGTATCTTCCCATCAAACAGTCTGTAATTTCATGTTGCAATTATTTGCCCTCATAGACTTACCCAGAGTGTGTCAGGAATGTTCACCGTGGCATGGATCCATAAAGAGTTGCATAACAAAGAATTTATCGAATCACCTGATTCGGAGGAACCAAGTCTTTTGTATTACAAAAGACCTGAAATATTTAGTTCATAAAACATAAATCTCAATGGGGACAATGGTAAATGTGACAATTCTATTTTTTTTTAAATAAAATTACTCTTAGAAATTATACTTAAAGGTCCTGGAAATTTTTAGATTGATCACAATGAACGGCAAACAACTTTTGTAGTCTTTGAGAGATGAAGTGTGAATTTAACAACATTCGCTAAAAACCTTCTTTTTAACTTCGTAATGTTCTATTCCCTATCCTTGTGTTACCTAGTACTTCCACTAGTGAGCTTTTCTGCATACATATACAACAATAATTAATGTGATCATTGATCATAATAACTTTGTCAGTGTAAGTAAGACTTTTTAATTATCAGAGAAAGATCTATTAGGGCACAAGCTAGTTTTATTTGGTTTTTGCTTTTCAGTATCATCTTATAAGAATTGACAATCTATTAGAAAACCATTAGCTAGATTATTTGATTAAGCAGAAGACCTTATCTTCCAGTCATTCAGATAATATAATTAATTTTCTTTGCTTTAGTGGAGCACATAGTATATTTGATCTATAGAGAAGATCATTTTTAACGCTTTGTCCTTTTCTTATACAGCAAAATTATGTTTTGTTAAAAATTGTAAAATAAAACAAATAGTGATAATGTCCATAAAAGAAATGTAGACACTGAATGTTTTCTTTCATCACACTTTGTATAGTTGTACAAATAAAGGAAAAGTGGTTGTAAATAAAATAGAGATTAAAATACAAAAATGAAAAAAATGGATTAGTAGTTTTATTTATTTACTGTTTGCTTGTTTGTTTATAATAATTTTTTTAAGTTTTTCTTTATTTAAATATAATCTCTACGCCCAACATGGGGCTTGAACTCACAACCCTGAGATCAAGCACTCAGTGCTCTCTTACTGAGCCAGCCAGCCACACCTGGATTAATAATTTTATTCATTTATTTATCAAGATTTTATTTAGAGGGAGAGGATGAGGTAGACTCCCCACTGAGCAGGGAGCCCAGACTTGGGGCTCAATCCCAGGACCCCAGGATCATGACCTGAGTTGAAGGCAGACACTCAACCTACTGAGCCGCCCAGGCGCCCCTGGATGAATAGTTTTAAAACACATTAATGCATTTTTTGACAAAAGAGGAACTATTATACCTACATATTTGTCTGGTGCAGTAACGAACACGTGAAGCTGAGTCTGTGGGTCCAGGGCAGTTTTCCAAATTAACTTTCATGTAGCTTGCAATGATTATAAGGTCTAAGAGATAAAAATGTGTTAACTTGAAATGTACACTTAATATTGTAAAAATTTAACAGTGACCACAGAAATTGTTTAGAACTTAGACAAACTGGAATTTTGCAGAAAGGAGTATTTGATGCCTGACCTTGTTTGGAACTAACAAAAAAAAAGATAAGAATTTAGCTGGTTTTAACATTGGGCTTCCACTGTCTATAGACCCTGTGTTAGTAGTGCTGCAAGGTGGGCCACTGCTTTGATCCCTCCATGTCCCCCACCCCCGCCCCCCCGCCCTGGGCCCCCACCAATGTGCTTCGTAAACTTGTATTTCTTATTTTTTCCTGGCATGCTGTGGAGTGAGCTTTCAGAAATTATCTTTTTCAGCGTGTTTCTTATTTCCACCATGCCTCCTCTCAGCATATCAGAAATCTTACTTTTGTTTAGTATTTCTGAAATATTATCACTCAGAATGCTGTATACTGCTTGATGAGACCTAGACCTATAGATAAACACTGATTTGTATTTGGTGTGTGTTTGTACATTAGTTTAAAAGGAATAATGCATTTTTTTCAATAAGTAAGAAAGAGATTAAATAGAAGAATGTGGAAACATTCCCAACAGTTTTGTGTGTGTGTGTGTGTGTGTGTGTGTGTGTGTGTGTGTGTTTGCATTTGCCATCTATGGAAACCAACTTACACATCTCATCCCTTTCAGGGAGGCACAAAGTAAGAATCCTTCACAAGAGAGCTCTCTTCTTCTCATCTCTTCATCCCAGTATATGAACATGCATGGATATTTTCTCATGTATTTATCAAGTTGTTTTTTTTCCCCCCTAGCTGGTTCCCCAAACAGTGCCCAGGCAGCGTTATACTATGCATGAGTCTGTTTTTATTTGACACTATTGTATTTTTTCCCCTCTCTTAAATTAATTCCTCTATAGTTTCTGAATGGGGTTTTTATCAATTAGCTTTCACTAGGAAAATCTTTTCCTGTCTAATATAGAATAATGATTTTTTTCATCTGTCAAGGGGCTTATTAATAAATGCCACCAGTGGGGTTAGAACATTCTCTGGTGTTTGCTTTAGGGGAACAAGGGGATTGTCGGAAATCCTAGCCAAACTGAACCATAATTAGAGAGAAAATGTTAGCAATTAGAACTATACATTAGGCTTTAATTTACTTCCATGAAAAAGTCAAGGGTGGCATTTTTATTCCATTTTTAGGTGCAGCCAGATGGATTGCTCATTACAGGATAATTTCCACCGACCCTCTGCATTTCTCAGAGTAACAAAGCAGCTGAGAGCACTGTGCAGCCCCTGGCTCAGATTTTATTTTATTTTTTTGTGGGGGTGGTGAGTGGAAAGGGAGGTTGAGCAGTTATCAATTTCCTACGGTTATTGACATGATTGGGAATCTTTTTTATATAGGGAATAATTTCAGGTCAAGAAAGCAAGTGGAATAATTTTAGACCAAGAGAACAGAACACAAACACATTAATGTAATTTACTTTCCTATCCTTGCCTAAATGTATCGTACTGCTGTCTTAACAATCTCCAGTTACAAAAATTCCCCTTTCCTCTTTCTACCTTTAGTTTTTCCTAATGACCAAAATTAAACAATTTAATTTATTGATTAAAAAAAAAAGTCTTCTCAAACCAGATCATATAGATCTAGTCTAATTCCAATCTAATTGCTGCAAAGCTTCCAAGTGCACCGAATGCACTTGAAGATATGGGGTATCCATCATCATTTTTCCTTTTTATCTCACACTCAAGTGGCATTTTCTTTTCCTCTTTTTTTTTTTTTTAAGATTTTATTTATTTATTTGAGAGAGAAACAGAAAGAGCATGAACAGTGGGAAGGGACAAAGGGAGAGGGAGCAACAAACAAACCTTCTTTCCTTGGGCTGAAAAAGAAGCCCAAGGAGGGGCTCCATCCCAGGACTCCAGGATTATGACCTGAGCCGAAGGCGGATGCTTAACCAACTGAGCCACCCATGCACCCCTCAAATGGCGTTTTCTTAGTAACTGTTCTATCCACTTTTCTTTTTATCAAGTGAATTTGGGGCCAAGATGTTGAGGACCATTTAAAATAAATGTGTTTATTTTGAGGTTAACAATGTTGTCATGAGGAAAAAACCCTCCATCTTCTAGTTACTTTTTATTACAATGAATCAATAAATCAAAATCAGCCAGAGCTTCCTTTGCTTTTGAAAATAAAGTTGAAGGTACCTTTTTTTTTAAAGATTTAAAAAAATTTTTTTAAGTTTTTTCTTCAAACTAAGGATTAGAAGAATGAGAAGTATTTCCCCTACATTTCATATTCTACCAGATTTCAACTAGTTTTCCATGCTTCTTGTGGAAAACAATCACAAAAAAATCCCATACTTTTGTCAACTGAAAATTCCTCAGTTCTGTAGCAGTGTGACAGAAAGCATTTTTTTTCTCATAAAAACTATGTTATGTAAACAAAATGAAACATTACTGAGCTCTTGATTTTCATTTTTTTCCACATTTTAAAATTTAAATTCAATTAATTAATACAGTGTATTATTCATTTCAGAGGTAGAATTGTATATAACACCCAGTGCTCATTACATCACGTGCCGTCCTTAATGCCCATCATCCAGTAACCCCATCCCACTGCCTCTCTCCCCTCCATCAACCCTCAGTTTATTTCCTGTGATTGAGTCTCCTACAGTTTGTCTCCCTCTCTGATTTTTGTCTTGTTTTATTTTTCCCTCCTCTTTCTTAAATCCCACATATGAGTGAAATCTAATGATGTTTGTCTTTCTCTGCTTGACTTATTTCACTTAGCATAATACCCTCTAGTTCTATCCATCTTATTGCAAATGGCAAGATTTCTTTCTTTCTTTTTTGATGGGTGAGTAATATTCCATAGTATATATTCACCACATCTTCTTTATCCACTTCTCTGTCAATGGACATCTGGGCTCTTTCCATAGTTGGCTATTGTGGACATTCCTGCTATAAACATTGGGGTGCAGGTATCTCTTCGGATCACTACATTTGTATCTTTGGGGTAAATACCCAGTAGTGCAATTGCTGGGTCATAGGGTAGTTCTATTTTTAACTTTTTGAGGGACCTCAGTACTATTTCCCAGAGTGGCCACACCAGCTTGCATTCCCACCAACAGTGTAAGAGGGTTACCCTTTCTCCACATCCTTGCCAACATCTGTCGTTTCCTGACTTGTTAATTTTAGCCATTCTGACTGGTGTGAGGTGATATCTCATTGTGGTTTTGATTTGTATTTCCCTGATACTGAGTGGTGTTGAGCACTTTTTCATGTGTCTGTTGGCCATTTGGATGTCTTCTTTGCAGAAATGTCTGTTCATGTCCTCTACCCATTTCTTGATTGGATTCTTTGTTCTTTGGGTGTTGAGTTTGATAAGTTCTTTATAGATTTTGGATACTAGCCCTTTATCTGATGAGACATTTGTGAATATCTTCTCCCATTCTGTCAGTTGTCTTTTGGTTTTGCTGACTGTTTCCTTTGCTGTGCAGAAGCTTTTTATCTTGATGAAGTCCCAGTAGTTCATTTTTGACTTTGTTTCCCTTGGCTTTGGAGACAGATGTGTCTACCAAGAAGCTGCTGTGGCTGAGGTCAAAGAGGTTGCTACCTGGGTTCTTCTCTAGGATTTTGATGGATTCCTGTCTCATATTTAGGTCTTTAATCCATTGTGAGTCTATTTTTGTGTGTGGTGTAAGGAAATGGTCCAGTTTCATTCTTCTGCATGTGGTTGTCCAATTTTCCCAACACCATTTGTTGAAGAGACTGTCTTTTTTTCCATTGGATATTCTTTCCTGCTTTGTTGAAGATTAGTTGATCAGAGAGTTGGTCCATTTCTGGGTTCTCTATTCTGTTCTATTGGTCTGTGTGGCTGTTGAACTCTTAATTTTTAAATGTTTAGGTGGCAAGTTTATTTAAACAGTGCTCTGCTGGGGCTCCTGGCTGGCTTTAGTTGGGAGACATTGGGACTCCTGATTTCGGGGTGGAGTTTGAGTCCCACATTGAGGGTAGAGATGACTTTTTTTTTTTTTAATGAGTATTCTGCCTAAAAGACAAGTTCAACTCCAGCATTTCACCTTTCCTAAGTTACCTTATAGAGGAACTCTTTATTTTATTTTTTTAAGATTTTATTTATTTGTCAGAGAGAGAGAGCGCACAAGCAGGGGTAGCAGCAGATGGAGAGGGAGAAGCAGGCTCCCTGCTGACCAAGGAGTCCAATGTGGGACTTGATCCCCTGACCCTGGGATCATGACCTGAGCTGAAGGCAGATGTTTAACCGACTGAGCCACCCAGGAGTCCCTAGGGGAACCCTTTAAAAGAAAAGACTTCACAGAAGAAAATTTAGAGTTAGGGTTTAATAGTATTTTGCATTTCATTCATTCCTTATAAGAGGCAAACCTCCACTTTTTTTTTTTTTTTTTTTTACTACTTGTAACAGTTCTACCTCAAATGTCACTAGTTTTGAATTCCCCATCTGACCCCAACTGACCTTCTTTTGCTTTCCTTTTCTTTCATTTCTCTTGATTTTGTTCTTTGTTTACATGAGGGACTCTGTTCTCCCCATCCTTTTCTCCCTCTCCCCTTCCTTTTTTCCATAATTATTTATTGAGTGAGAGTTCATTGTATGCCAGGTCCAGCTCTTGGAGATTTAAAGATTAATCTGACATGCTTCCTGCCTGGGTTGAGCCTTCTGTCCAGTGTGGGTCTGTCCATTGGTTTTCATATTGGGTGTCCATTCTTGGTGACTGGGACTGGCTCTCTGGAGCCCTGAGGGGAACTCTGGGCTCATGTCTAGTTTTGGTAAGAAAGGGTGCCAAGATCAATTAGCGATGTCTGCCAATGGCCTGGGAACAGAAGAGTTGGCATGTGTGCCAAGCCCTTGCCAACCCCTAATCCAAGAGAGCCACAGTTTTCTCCTCTGTCCAATCTGACCCTCTAGTTGACCACTTTAAAAGATGCTTTAGTTATCATTCTTGTCTACCTCACCCCCTTATGTTTTCACCAAGTGCCCATTATATCGTTCCCTAAATCATGTTCACCACTGCCAATTAATTTCTCTCTTTTTCCCTAGGCTATCACGTTTTGTTAGAGAAAGACATGAAACCATTCTTACTCAGTTCATTAAAAATTCATGCTACCAAACTTCCTCTGGTTCTTTTTATTGCTCTGTACTCTTTTTCTTACTCTCTTGGAGATTCACTAATGAGTTTCCTACCTTGACTGTTGAAAAACAATTTTTATATTTTTGGAACTCACTGCTTAATCTTCCCTTGCTCTTGATTTCAGATAATCTTGCCTCCCACTTTACCAAGAATTTCAAGGCCATCTGTAAATCTCCTTCAATTTCCTATTCCTTTCCTCAGTGTTTTTCTATTTTCCTTCATCCATTGCTTCTTCTGCCCTTTTGTCTCAAAGGATGACGCATCCCCCTTATTTCTAGATTGAAACCAACCAACTCATCCAGGACTTTTCTCTATAATGTCTGTTCTGTTACTTGAAACTCAAAATTCCCTTGCCATAGGTTCTTTAGTGTAGAGAGTGGAAAATAAAATATAGAGATGAATATGACAAATATGGATGTTTCTAAAACCCAGCAATGACCATTGTCACTATCATGATACATTGGCTTGTCTTTTTTCTAATAAAAAGAAAAGTTGCAGGGTGCCTGGCTGACTCATTCTGCAGAACATGCAATGCCTCATCTCAGGGCTGTGAGTTCAAGCCCCACACTGGGCATAGAGATTACTTAAAAGTATTTAAAAATTAAAACAACAACAACAACAAGAAAAGTTACAGATAAAATTGAAGTTCCCTTTGACCCACATCCTCAGTCCTATTCCCTTCTTTCACTTCTCAGAAGGAACCCTATTATGTATGATTTTTCTGTGTATTCTCTAAAGTTATTCAAGTATACATCATATGTGTGTAGACATAAATAACATATAGGATTATTTAGTGGAAAATTTAAGAACCTATGCATTTAATGTTTTACCACCTACATTCTTCCTTCCTTTCCCTCCACACGATGTTTCTGTCCTGTCTGTCTTGGTTCTAGGCTTGCTTGTTTCCAAATCCCCAGAACCTAGTTCAGTATTTGGCATATAGTAGGTATTCAGTATGTAATCACTCTTTTTATTTACTTCCTAATTAATTTATTTAAAACATTTTTAAAAAATTTCATTTTAAGTAGGCTCCTCACCCAACATGGGGCTTGAACTTACAAATCAAGAGTTACATTCCTGGGGCACCTGGGTGGCTCAGTCAGTTAAGCATCTGCCTTCAGTTCAGGTCATGATCTTGGGGTCCTGGGATTGAGCCCTGCGTTGGTCTCCCTGATCAGTGGGGAGGCTGCTTTTCCCTCTCTCCCCTGCTCATGCTCTATCTCTTGCTATCTCTCTCAAATAAATAAATAAAATCTTTTAAAAAAAAAAAAGAGTTGCATTCTCTGCCTACCAAGCTAACCAGGTCCCCCAGCTCTTTTTATTTTTTTAAAGAAGTAATAATTCTTCTTTCTTTCTTTCTTTCTTTCTTTCTTTCTTTCTTTCTTTCTTCTTTCTTTCTTTCTTTCTTTTCAAAGATTTTATCTATTTATTTGAGAGAGAGACAGAGAGAGAGCATGGGAGAGAGAGCTCAAGTAAGGGGGAGGGGCAGACTCCAGGACCTCAGGGTCATGACCAGAGCCAAAGATAGAGGCTTAACCAACTAGCCACCCACATGTCTCTCACCTAGCTCATTTTTTTTTAAAGATTTTATTTATTTATTTGGCAGACAGAGATCACAAGTAGGCAGAGAGGCAGGCAGAGAGAGAGGAAGGGAAGCAGGCTCCCCACTGAGCAGAGAGCCTGATGCGGGGCTCTATCCCAGGACCCTGAGATCATGACCTGAGCCAAGGCAGAGGCTTAACCCACTGAGCCACCCAGGTGCCCCAGTTTAGGTCATTTCTAATTTATGTGCTTCATAGTACAATGTTGCGGAACACCCTTGTACAATCTTCTTGTGCCTGTGCATGAGATTTTATCAGGCATACTTACCTAAGAGTTGCTGCACTGTAGGAAGTAAACTTTAACCTTTATCTATCTAGGTACAATCAAATTGCTTTTCAGAGTTTCCAAGTTTTCAAACATGTTCAAGAATTTCTCTCCACACTTTTTGTTTTTGTTTGTGTTTTTTTCTGAGGGCTCTATACCCTGAAGCAATATATAGATATATATATTTTAAAGATTTTATTTACTTACTTGACAGAGAGAGAGATCACATGTAGGCAGAGAGGCAGTCAGAGACAGAGGGGGAAGCAGGCTCCCTGCTGAGCAGAGAGCCTAATGCAGGGCTCCATCCCAGGACCCTGAGATCATGACCTGAGTCGAAGGCAGAGGCTTTAACCCACTGAGCCACCCAGGCGCCCTGAAGCAATACTTTTATCTTATTCTTTTATCTCAACTTTTCAAAATAATAATGTATTGGGCCCAGGATCCATCATGCCTAATGCTTGAATGAGCTAACCTCTGATTTTTAAGTTATATTAGTCAATTAGTCCTTCCTTTTAAAGATGATTACTGGGGCACCTGGATGACTTGGTTAAATTTCCAACTCTTCATTTTGACTCAGATCATGATCTCAAGGTTGTGAGATCGAGCCCTGCATCTGGCTCTGTGCTGGGCGAGGAGCCTGCTTAAGATTCTCTCTCTCTCTCCGTCTCCCTCTGCCCTTCTACACCCCATGTTTACGCTCTCTTTCTCTCTCTCTAAAAAAAAAAGATAATTACTATCTATATTATATATTATATACATGTATATAGTAAATACTGCATATATGCTATAAATACAATAGTAGATACAGTAATTTTTACACTATATTTATAGTATTATTTAGTAATAGTATTAATAAAATTACCCATCACTACCATCATTACCACCCTCTATGAGGATAATCACCACTCTGATTTGTAACAGTGCAGATTGTATATGAGTTGATATGAGAGAGAGCAATTGTGGAGTCTTGGCTGGTCCGAAGTCTGCAGGGCAGTCCAGCAGGCTGGAGACACAGGGGATTTGATGTTGCATCTCAAGTCCAAATGCAGTCTGGAAGGATTTCCTCTTTTTCAGGGGACCTCAGTCTTTTTCTCTTAAAACCTTCAAATGATTGGCCCACCCATATTATAGAGGTTGATCTGCCTTATTCAAAATCCACTCATTTTTTTAAACTTTATTTAAGTGATTTCTACACCCAATGTGGGGCTCAATCTTGCAACCCTATGATCAAGAGTCATATGCTCTACTAATTCAAATCTGGGCCCCTAGACAATAAGTTTTTTAAGCTTCTTTTAATCCATAGATTTTCCCAGCCATATCTCTGTCTCTTTTTCCCTGTTGTAATTTATTTGTTGAAGAAGCTGGGTCCTTTGTACTGTTTTTTTTCCCCCCTGAATTCTCATGGTGTCATTCAATTTTTTTTCCCCCTGTAAATTAATAGTTGGATCTAAAGGCTTAATTAGATTCAGGTTTGCAGTTTACTCACAAGTAGATGTTTATTCTTTTTTTTTTTAAGATTTTATTTATTTATTTGACAGACAGAGATCACAAGTAGGCAGAGAGGCAGGCAGAGGGAGGGGGAAGTAGGCTCCCTGCTGAGCTGAGAGCCCGATGACCTGAGCCGAAGGCAGAGGCTTAACCCACTGAGCCACCCAGGCCCCTAGATGTTTATTCTTTATCAGAAGGCACATAATGTTTGATTGTCTATCTTTATGATGTTACCAATCATTGAAGCTTGGTACATACAACCATGAATTCACTAGGAGATTGCAAAATGACAGAGTTTGATTCTATTATTTCTTCTTCATTCCTTAGCTGTAATTCTTCTAAAAGAGCAAATTCTCTCTCTTTAAAAAAAAAAAGAAAGAAAGAAAGAAAAAGAGAAAGAAGGAAAGAAATTCTCCCTATATACTAACCGATTAATTAGTAGCATAGGGTGTATAAGAAAGGCAGGATAAACATTTGTTTCTTTCTTCTTGTTTACGAGCTTTCAAATAATGAATTTGGTTGATGAGCATCCTCTAAAAGTAACCATTATGGCAGCACCTGGGTGGCTCAGTCGGTTGCACGTTGGATTTTCGTTTTCAACTCAGTTTAGGATTTCAGGATGGTGAGATCAAGCCCTAGGGCAGGCTGCTTGCTCAGCGGGGAGTCTGCTTCTTTCCCTCTCCGTCTGCCCCACCACCCCCAACTGCACTCACTCTCTCTCTCAAATAAATAAATAAATCCTTTTTTTAAGATTTTTTTTTTAATTAGAGAAAGAGACAGAGAATGTGAGAGAGCGAGAACACGATCAGGATGAGGGGCAGGAGGAGAAGCAGACTCCCCGCTGAGCAAGCAGCCTGATGTGGGGCTCAATCCCAGGACTCCAGGATCATGACCTGTGCCGAGGGCAGACGCTTAACCCACTGAGCCACCCAGGTGCCCCTAAATAATTAAGTAAATATTTAAAAAAAATAAGTAAAAGTGACCATTATGAATTCATGAATTTGAACACATTTGATGGACTTCAAACCATATCCTTATTGATACTCAAACTGTTCCATCCTCAGCAAGAGGGAAGGTCTTTGAGTTGACTCCTGGGTCTTTCTCACATTCCCTTAATAATCCTTGATATTTACCTTGCTATCTGTTAAGAGGTTAAGATATTCCTGGCTAATCTTGCACATTTTTTAAAGGGAAATGGTATTTCAAGTCCATTGTCTCAGCATTAGGGATACTAATCATTATCATAAGGCTATTCTAATCCTTTCAGTGACTAGAGTCAGGAAAGCTTTTTTAAAAAGATAAAATATATCATGAGTTCATACTAGTATTTCTTTTTTCTTTCTTTCTTTTTTTGTTGAAGATTTTATTTTGTTTTTAAGTAATCTCTACACTCAGTGTGGGACTTGAACTCACAGCCCTAAGATCTAGAGTTGCATGCTGTACCAGCTGAGCCAGCCAGGAGCCCCAGTATTGATATCTCTAATTCACATTCAGGACTATAAGTTTTGCTATTCAAAATCGTTCATCTTCTATCTGTATCTCTTTTGTCTCTCACTAAGAATTTGATTTTCAAGGACACCACAGATGATGGAATTAGATTGTCAAAAATTTTCTTTATTCTACATTACACAAAATAATAGCACTAAAGCTACCACTCATAATATGATTATTGTAAAGAGTTTTAAATTTTTTTTTAAAGACTTCATTTATTTATTTGATAGAGAGCAAGACAGAGAGAGCATAAGTTGGGGGGGTCAGGTGGCAGGCAGAGGGAGAGGGAGAAGCAGGCTCCCCGTGGTGTGGCTGATGTGGTGCTCAATGGATCCCAGGACCCTGGGATCATGACCTGAGTTGAAGGCAGGTGCTTAGCCGACTGAGCCATCTAGGCGCCCTGAGTTTTAAAATTATTTTTTGCTGTTTTTTGTTGTCCTGCTAAAGATAATATATACATTTGAAATCATTTACTTTGAGTTACCTTTTATTTTTGCCTACTATAAAAAAAGTATAATTTTAAAAAATCAGATTTCAAAACATCACAGGTAACTTATTTTTTTCATTCAATTTTTTCCCATTAAGAAAATCTGATCAAAATAAACAAACAAATAAAAATAAAATAAAGTTAAAAAGTATCTGATCAGGAATAGCTCCAAGGGGCACCTGGGTTGCAGTCAACCCTTGGTTTCGGCCCGATATTCTATTCGGGTCGTGAGATCTAGCCCTGCATGGGACATGGGACTCTGCACTCACCAGGGAGTCTGCTTCTCTCCTGACCCTTCTCCCTCCATCCTTCCTCCTGCTTGCTCATGTGGGTGCTCTGTCTCTCAAAAAATAAATAAATAAGTAAATCTTTTTAAAAATGGTTATATAAAAAAAGAATAGCCCAAGTTGATTTCTCTACATTTTCACTAGACAATTGTCCTTGATATTCCAAAACTGTATCTGATCATAAAATCCAAGATTTTTGTAATGCAATGAATGCATCCATGAGTGTTTAGATTGATTCCAATATCCCAGTTACTAAGGGCAAATATACGCCAATCATCAACTATGCCTCATAATGACAATCTCTGGGAAGTGAAGCCCTTGCCAAGACTTTTTTTTTTCTTTAGATTTTATTTATTTATTTGACAGAAATTACAAGTAGGCAGAAAGGCAGGCAGAGAGGGAGAGGGGGAAGCAGACTCCCCACTGAGCAGAGAGCCTGATGCGGAGCTCGATCCCAGAACCCTGAGATCATGACCCGAGCTGAAGGCAGAGGATTAACCCACTGAGCCACCCAGACGCCCCGAGACTTTTGACCTAATAGAATATTAGTGACATCTTTTAAGAAATTATAAAAAAAACCCAACCCTGTGAATCCATCCCTTTGAAATTTAACATAACTTTATCGTAGGTACAGTCCAAGGACTTAGTCTAGAACAGCCCTGTCCAGTAAGGTAACTGGTAGGTACATGTAGCTAAAATAAAATAAAATGAAATATTAAGCTCCTCAGTCACACTAACTAATTTCTAGTACTCAGTGCTCATGTGACTAGTGGCTGCCATATATGGCGAGCACATAATTTATAACCCTTCTATCACTGCAGAAAGCTCTAACAGATGGCACTGGTTTAGAAAGTCACAGATATCTCTAAAAGGCAACACAACCCTTTGATCTTCATGGCACTCCTGATGAACCATAATTATGTTTATGGCAATGATGATGATGATGACTGAGAGTTAAAATAATAATTAAAAAAACCATTACCATTTATAAATATTTTATTATTTTTTAAGGATTTTATTTACTTGCTAGAGAGAGAGAGAGCACAAGCAGAGGGAGCAGCAGTCAGAGGGAGAAGCAGGCTCCTGGGCGAGCAAATGCTTAACCGGCTGAGGCATCCAGGCTCCCCCATTACCATTTTTTAAATAATACACCAGCATTGTACTAATCTCCCTTCACAGACATCTCATTTTCTCCTCTCTTCAACGTTGTGCCATAAGTGCCATTACCTCCATTTTACAATGGAGGAAATTGAGGATTTGCAGGAGTCCAGGGCCACATAATTAATATATATATAGGACTAGAGCTGGTATTCAGAGCAATCTACCTGACTCCAAAGTCCATGTGTTAAGTCACTCTACCACACACCCTCTCTTATTATACTAAGAAGTGACATAAATTATGGAAGATGAATTATGGATGCATAACATAAAACCTCTCCAGCCTATAACTGTTTTCAGCTAATATAGCCTAAGATAAATAAGTCAAACTTTGATTTTTGAACACATAAGAATATTTTAAAACTCATATTCATGTAAAAGAAGGATGTAATTTCACATTTTAAAAAGACCTAAACTGCTGTTGAGAATGGAAATGGCCTGAGCTATGACTCATTTGCAAAGTTTTCATTAGAATAGATAATACACTGATTAATGACTTGGGTTCTGATGGCGGCAGGAGTGCCTTTGTCAACCTCTACCTGTAATCTTGAGCAAATCCTTCACTGTGTAATGTATTATCTGTAAAGTGGGAGTACAAGTGCTATTTACCACAAAGGACAGTTGTGGGATTAAAAATGAAGAGGGAGAAATCAGAGGGGGAGACACACCATGACAGACTTTGGACTCCGGGGAAACAACTGAGGGTTTCAGAGGGGAGGGGGTTTGGGGGGATGAGTTAGCCCGGTGATGGGTATTAAGGAGGGCATGTATTGCATGGAGCACGTGTTATACACAGACAATGAATCACGGAGCACTACATCAAAAACTAATGATATACTATATGGTGACTAACATAACATAATAAAAAAAATGTTTTAAAGAGAGAGATCATGCAAACAAAATGTTTCACATCATGCATGGCCTAGAGTAAATGTTCTATAATTCATATTTTCTTATTCTTAATATTTACTAACATGTTTCTTTGCAACTGACATGGGATTCCAAATGGCTAGGCCAGGGTGAGGTCAATTGGCCTTATGCTAGTTGGGGGGCCCCATCTAGGACTTTATTAGTCCCCTGCAGGCCCACCTCAATAGTTAAGAAAGACACCATGTCGCTTCCAATCTATCCCAAAGGAGGAAGTACCCACAAGGATGACTAAAAGACAGGGTCTTGCCTGAACTGAGCTAATGACCAGATCAAAGGGTTTTAGTCACAGCTGCACATTAGAATCTTCTGAAGAGCTTTTGAAAAATAATCTCCAGATGAATTAAATCAGAATCTCTGGGTCTAGGGCCCAGAATCAGTATTTTTAAAAAGAGATCCCCCACATGATTTTAGTGTACAGTTAGGGTTGAGAGTGATTTTACCTGATGGTGTGTAATGTCATGTAAGCCCTCAGCCATGAACTCCTTAGCCTCTGGTGAAAATAGCCTCTAGCTATTTGGAAAAGAAATTTCTTGCTACTCTGAGTAATGGCAGAGTAAAAAAATCAGCCAGAAGTAAAGACAGTAATACCTTAAGCCTAAAAATCTGGTCATTCTATCACACTGTTAGTACCTGTGCTTACTGGTCTTTCATGACTGAAATGGAGGTGAGAAAACTCAGCTGTCTTTTTGGTTCTGGAGGGTATTGTGAGAATTAGGATGATAAGAGACCATAGAGCTCGCCAGTCAACAGGTTGGAATTTCTCTCCTTTAATGACTAATGTAGAACATTTTTGCAAAACCAGCATATTTCTTACCAGATGGCTGAGACTTTGTCCTCTAATGAAGTTCAGAGGCCAAAGAGAAATGGGTGTAGCTCTCCCCCAGACAGCCTTAAATCACTGCCACCAGCTTCATCCTTGTTTCCATGATGCTGTGAAGAAAAAAAGAACTGGCTTTCTCCTACTAAATTAACCCATCTATTGGGAGCCATTTGGAGAGAGAGAAAGAGTGAATACCATGAGAGAAAAGAGAGAGAAGAAAGAAAACATGAAGGGAGGAGAATTCTAGGGAGGGAAGGAAGAATGGCAGGGTGGAGGGGCACCCAGCTGGGTCTGGCGGCAGAGCATGCGATTCTTGATCTCAATGTCATGAGTTCATGCCCCACATTGGGCGTAGAGCTTACTTTAAAAAAAAAAAAAAAATCAACTGGATTTAATAAAAACTTAAAAGGAACATTATTTTTAAAAATGGCAGGTGTAGAGGAAGAGGAAATGGAGAGAAAGGGCAAAGAAGGAAGAAAAATGTGTGTGTGTGTGTCTAAGTAGATACAGAAACAGAGAGACATGGCTGGGGGTTGGGTAGAGGCAGAAAAAAAGAACAGAAAAGATAATAGATGATATCCAGTGGATTCTCTAGCAGCTTTCACTTGATCGAAATAAGTGGAGATAAATGAAAGCCTTCCCTGGAAATTTCTCTCAAGTTATTTTTCCTTGAAAATGAGGTAAAATGTCAACATTTCTACTAGGAAATTTAATAACTCAAGACAGAGTATATATTGTTACTTGGCCTTCACTTAATCACTTAATAATGATTTCAAAATTTTAGAATAGGAATAATTTTATTTAAAAGTGCTGGCCATATTAGGGCCACCTGGCTGGCTCAGTTGGTAGAGCATGTGATTCTAGATCTTGGGGTTGTGAGTTCTAGCTCCACTTTGGGCACAGAGATTACCAAAAACAAACAAACAAAGAAGGAAATAAAAGTGTACCTGGCCGACTCAGTCAGTAGAGCATGAGCCTATCAATCTCTCAGGGTCTTGAGTCTCAGTCCCACCTTGAGTATAGAGATTACTTTAAAAAAAAAAAAGGTGTTGACAATGTCAGATCATAACACTTTTCTCCCAAGCAGAAGAAATAAAATACAAAAGCCAAACATACAAAACCAAAACTCATTTTCTCCCCCAGAATATAATGCCATTTTTCAGAAGAGAGGGAAGAACTCCATACCTTTTCTTTTTTCTCTTACTGATGTGAATGAGTGGCCCTATCCTCTTGAGTAGGCAGACTTCATAGACCAAGGCTGACCAAGACCTTACATAGGTCTCTTTGGTAGATGCTTGACCAGCATCCATTTCCTCCTTCACCCTTCCCAATAGTCTCTAGTTTCCTTTTCCTTTGGGATCTATGTAATTTTTTTTAAAAGATTTTATTTATTTGATGGACAGAGATCACAAGTAGGCAGAGAGGCAGGCAGAGAGGGAGGGGGGGAAGCAGTCTCCCTGCTGAGCAGAGAGCCCGATGTGGGGCTCTATCGCAGGACCCTGGGATCACGACCTGAGCTGAAGGCAGAGGCTTTAACCCACTGAGCCACCCAGGCACCCCTGGGATCTATGTAATTTTGTGGAAGCTGACCTCATTGCTTCCCTGCCAGTGGTAGGACAGACCAAGCCAATCATCACATTCTATCCTCTTGACTACAGCAACGGAAGAAAGGGTCGACGTATAAACTGAGCAGACCACACAATGGCTATGGAGGGATTTCTGGGAATGCTGGAACAAAATTGTTCTCTCTGACACAAAAAAAGAAGGCCTATGGCTCCAGAAACCATGAATAGCCATTTTAGGACTAGGATTGGAGCCAGTCTTAGGACATGGAATGGGGAAAGAACCCAGGTCTTCTGGGTATCCGTGAGGCATTGGATCAAGCTTCATCTACAACATCCCTATCATTGGATTTTTCAGTTATATGAGTGGATATTCTTTTTTTTTTTTTTTTTTAAGATTTATTTATTTGAAAGAGAGAAAGAGTGGGGGGCAGAGGCAGAGGGAGAGGGAGAGAGAAACTCAAGCATACTCTGTACTGAGTGGGGCTCCATCTCACAACCCTGAGATCAAGACCTGAGCCAAAAGCAAGAGTTCAATGCTTACCTGACCATGACACCTAGGCGCTCCAGTAAATATTCTTTACTCTATTATTTACTATCAACCTGGGTGGAATGTAAATGTTTTCCTTTCAGTAAAGAGATTATGCCACCAAAAAGAGCCATTGGTATGCTTTCTATTTTAAGTAGTGATGATTGTTCTTTTTGACAAGATTATGGGACAAGCAGCAGCAGAATTTTATATTGGGAAGGTATTTTCAAATATTGCAGAAAAAAGAATGTCTTCAGGTATTGGTCAAGGGACTTCAGTCTGGGATTTTTCCGAGAATGCCCCTCTTGCCCTAACATGTTAAAGCTTTTTCATGATTAAAATTCTGGGGGCATCTGGGTGGCTCAGTTGGTTAAGTGTCTGCTTTCAGCTCAGGTCATGATCCCAGAGTCCTGGGATCCAGCACGCTGTCAGGCTCCCTAGTCGGCAGGGAGCCTGCTTCTCCCTCTCCCTCTACAAATCCCCCCGCTTGTGCTCTCCCTCTCAAATAAATAAATAAATAAAATCTTGAAAAATGTAATAAAATTCTGACAATTGTAACTTGTTTCTGTTTTACTTATCATCTATAATATGTGAAAGAAATTGATGTATAAAAATTTACTAAGAAATAGTGTGAAGGGACTCCTGGGTGGCTCAGTCAGTTAAGCACCTGCTTTCAGCTCAGGTCATGATGATCCCAAGGTCCTGGGTTCAAGTCCCTCATCAGGCTCCTTTGTCAGCAGGGAGCCTGCTTCTCCATCTGCCTGCTGCTCTCCCTGCTTGTTCTCACACTCTCGTTCTCTCTCTCCAACAAATAAATAAATAAAATCTTCAAAAAAAAAAAAAAAGAAATAGTGTGAAGATTAGAGAGAATCTTTTGACTAGGATAAATTTTTCATATTTGGAAGTCAAAGAAGAGAGTATAGTTTATTTCTATTCCACAACTATTCCTAGAGCCTTTAGTTTATTCCAGGAACCCTGCTAGATCCTACGGGTACAACGGAGGCAGGTAAAGCGTAAATCTTTCCTTCAAGAAGTTTACAGTCCAACTTGTAAGGATTGGACAAGAGCTTCAATTAGACTAGTAAGAGTAGCTAATAATAGCTATCCTCATGATTAAACATGCACAAATGTCATAATATAAGTTTAATGTGTCATGGGGTTTGAATGAAGGAGAATGAATGATCATATATTGGGAGAGAATGGGAAAGGGCAAAGATAAGTTTCATGGAACTTTTGCCATTTGAGCTGGGTCATGAAAAATAGCTACTTCTGTAAATCCCTGTCCTTTGTTTCTCCTTCTCCTAGCACCCTTGTCCTCTTCTTCTTTATCAGTTCCTCACATGTTTATTTCTTTAATGGTCTACCTCACCAGGCTGTAGATCTCACGAAGTTGGTCTTATGGTCCACTCTGATTTGCTCCCTACTGCATTCTCAGCACAAAGCCAAGGTCTAGTACATAAGATGCAGTCAGTAAACATCTGTTAAATGAATAAATGAATAATTAGATGAATGAGGGATAGCAATAGATACTATTACTGAATGCCTGTTATGTACCACACACTGTGGTCAGCACATAGGCGATCAAATATAATACATTCAACAGTAATACCAAGTAAATTTTATTGGGGAAGACATGGAAGACTACAAAAGACAAATAACTTATCCAATGTCGTACAATAAATGCCTGGCTATAGCCATATCAGGTAGGTCTCACTCTAAAGTTTGTGCTGTCAATCACTGCACAATATGGTTTCCCATTTATTGAGTATATACTATGTGCTAATTGTTTGACACACATCACCTCATTTTATTTTTTCATTTATTTCTAGAAACAACCCTGTGAGTTTGTTATAATTAGCCTCATTTAATAGCTGAGATAATAGATTCAGAGATGTTTATTCATTCACTCAACAAATTTGGGGGGGAAGATTTTATTAATTTAGAGGGAGTAGTGTATGCAAGGGGAGGGGCAGAGAAGGAGGTAGAGGGAGAGGGAAAGAATCTTTTTTTTTTTTTTTAAAGATTTTATTTATTTATTTGACAGACAGAGATTACAAGTAGGCAAGAGAGGCAGGCAGGGAGAGAGAGGAAGAAGCAGGCTCTCCGCAGAGCAGAGAGCCCGATGTGGGGCTCGATTCCAGGACCCTGGGATCATGACCTGAGCTGAAAGCAGAGGCTTTAACCCACTGAGCCACCCAGGCACCCAGAGAGGGAAAGAATCTTAAACAAACTCTGCCCCGAATGTGGAGCCCCACATGACCTGAGCGGAAACCAAGAGTTGGATGCTTAACTGCTGAGCCACCCAGGCACCTGAACAAACATTTATTATCTGTCTACCAATTGCCAGGCACTGTGTTACTCCTGGTGACAAAATACTGAGACAGATAAACATCACACCTACCCATGTGGAACTTATGGACTAGTAGAGGAGGCAGAGAGTGATCAAATGTACAATAGTAGGGGAGGCAGAGAATGATCAAATGTACAATAACAAACCATGAGAGGTGCTCTGAGGGAAAGTCAAGGTGTCATATGTAGACCTCATGGCTTCAATGAGGCCCATTTGACTCCAAAGCCCTCCGTTTTTTGTATAACTCTTTTTGTTTTTTAATCACATGATGGAGAAGACTTGCCCTGGCAGAGAAAAAGGACAGGAGGGGCCCCCAAAGTACAACTCTCAAGTATGACCAGAGAAGATGGGGAGATATGTATAGCAAGTAATATGAGTAGCAGAGGCTGGAGAAACCTCAAGAGTGTTGAATGTCAAGTGAGGGATTGTCCTAATTAGGAAGGCAATGGAGAGTCATTCAAAAGGTTTTGCATGAAATCTCAATCAAAGTATATTTTAGGGAAGGGGCACCTGGGTGGCTCAGTCAAGCGTCCAACCTTTGGTTTCAGCTCAGGTCATGATCTCAGTGGGACGAGATCCAGCCCCACATAGGACTCTGTGCGGAGCAGGAGTCTGCTTGAGATTCTCTCCCTCTGCCCCTTCCTCTGCCTTGACCACCCTCAAATAAATTAAAAAAAAATCTTTTAAAATAAGTATATTTTAGGGAAGAGTAACTTAAAAAGCAGAAACTGCACAGAGGGCAGTGGCTAGACTAGTTTAACATGGCACATGCAGTAGAGAAGTTTGAATTTATTTTGTCTATTTTTAGTCAGTGTATTTGTTAAGATATAGGCTTAGCTGAAAACACAAGGGCTTTAACAAGATAGAAGCTTATTTCTGTCTTACACTGAAGTTGAGCTGAGGGGGCAACTCTATTCCAGAAAGCCATTAAGTGTTCTTTGTATTTCAATTTGAGGGAAAAGAGTAAAAGGAAGACTTGCCCTTTAAGGACCCAATAAGGTGGAGGTTGCCCACATCAGGTGTGCTCGCTTCCTCTTGGCCAGAGCAGAGTCTTAGAGCTGCAGTCAGTAGTTATAAGGAGGCTTATAAATGTCATCTGTAGTTTTGCTGTCTGTGTGCCTTAGGGCAAAATTCTGTAAGTATGGAAAATGAGGATGTGATTATTAGGATATGACCAGTAGTTTCTGCCACACTCATGCGCTCTGTTCTGTGAATGAGCGATTTTGGTAATGCATTGGCTCCTCTTAGAAAAGAGTCCAGATTTTAAAATAATGTTGATGATTGTTACTACTGGTCACAGTTTGGTTTTTTTTTAAAGATTTTATTTATTTGAGAGAGAGAGCACAAGCAGGGGGAGGAAGGAAGGGACAGTAAAGAAAAAGGAGCAGACTCCCCACTGGGCAGGGAACCCAATCCAGGGCTGGACCCAGGAGCCTGGGATCATAACCTGAGCTGAAGGCAGATGCTTAACTGACTGAGCCACCCAGACGCCCCATGGTCAGATTTTTCAAAAATTGTTTTTCACATGTTCTAGAAAGCTAAGTAAAGTTTGACAGCTTTTAACTCTATGAATAACCAAAAAGCAAAACCCATTCTAATTCCGTAGATAATTATAGAAATTTTATAGAAAAACTATATTCTATAAAAATTATCTAGGGGGCGCCTGCGTGGCTCAGTGGTTTAAACCTCTGCCTTCGGATCAGGTCATGATCTCAGGGTCCTGGGATCAAGCCCCGCATCATGGGGCTCTCTGCTCAGCAGGGAGCCTGCTTCCCCCTCTCTCTCTGCCTGCCTCTCTGCCTACTTGTGATCTCTGTCTGTCAAATAAATAAATAAATAAATAAATCTTTAAAAAAGTATCTAGGGACACTTGGGTGGCTCAGTAGGTTAAACATCTGCCTTCTGCACAGGTGACAATTCCGGGGTCCTGGGATCTAATCCAAGCCCTGCATCCTGCTCCCTGCTCAGTGGGGAGTCTGCTTCTCCCTCTGCCTGTGCTCTCTCTCTGTCAAATAAGTAAATAAAATCTTAAAAGATAAATAAAATTTAAAATATCAATCAATCAATCAATCATCTAGAAAAGGGTAAAGTAAGTTATCTGTGATATACTTCTATGTTCTTAAGGCTGCAAAAGATACTATTTGACATTCTGATATTAATATTACTGATACTAGTATTTTATATTGATATGGCATATATTTTCCTTCTTCCTTAATTTCCCATTAAAAAAACAACAACCCATTTCTGAGTTGAGGACTTATAATTACTTTCACCAAACTTAAAGAACCAGCAGTCAACAGAAAATGTCTCTGTGCATGGGGTTCCCATCTCGGCAGGTTCTATGATGTGAGTTGTTTCCGCCACGAACCACCCCCGGAAGGATTCCACTGGGAGGATGAGGGCCGAGAGGATGCACTTTCTGTGTCACAGTTGGGACGGCAACATACAGTCCCCACTCCACAGAGTAAAACACATTTGCCGTCCTGGGCAGCTCTTAATTTTAGTTCATTTTCCACCACCTATTTATTGGATAGCTCATTAATTGCCTCTGAGCAGAGAAACTGTTTCCTTTAAGAAGGTTAAACAAAGAGTTTATTGACATAAGTGAATTGGTTGAAGAAAACATTATTAAATAAAAGACACTTATTTAAACACCAAATTAATCATTTAAAGGCAAATTAGAGGTACTATCCCCTCCTAACTAAATAATGTTAACTAGTAATGAGATATCCATTTTAGATATACGCATACTTTCCAGATGCGGGCTGCTGTTTGGACTGTGCCTTGATTTTCCAAGTACTCAGAGTCCATGATTACATTAATGCTTTATATTTCAATATTTTAAACCATACTCCATCTATAATATGATACCATTTTTTTGTTATAGGATGAACAATAAATAAAGCAAGCTTCTCTTGCATCCCAGCGGAAGAGGAGGCTTGTGCTCTGAAAGAAGGCTCCCATGGTGGAGATGACTCACTTCCGGCTCTGGCTCCAGTTCCTGACCTTCTCACATGGTCAGCACCGGAGAGCCCTTGGCACTGCCCTTGTCAATCTGGCTGGGCCACAGGTAACTTTCCAACATCCTAGCTGGGGCCCTAGGCCCGGATTACACCTGAACCTCTTACAGAACTCCGTTTTGTAAGCGTCAGAGACCCAAGGGAAGGGCGTAGCGATTTTTGTTGGTATAGAGGTAGTGCTCTCCCTGTGGTTGTCTGGTATTTGAGTTTTGTATTTTTCTCTTCCAGTTGGAGGGTGTCACCACTGCCTCCCCACATCCAGGAACACACATTTGTCACACAGCCACAGGGGCCATGTCCCATGCACCAATCCACCGCTGGGCTCACATTAGCTGGCCTCCCAGCCACCATGACGGTTGAGTGTTGGCAGGTGCTATCGATTCACACTCCAGCCTCTTCCATCAGGAAACCGGCACTGGGCACTGAAGTTTTGTTTGTAGCCAGACAGGAGTCCGGAAAATTTTAAGGTTAATCCACTCTGACGTTAGCCCACCCTGGTTGGATAGGACCATCAGATGGTCCAGCAGATTCCTTTTTATCAAAATATTTTATTGTGCATATGAAGAGGAGATGGGAAAAAAGCTCCCAATGGACCAGAACTTGATCTGGTGCATTTTTTTTTTTTTTTTAAGGGTCAGTTCCTGACTGATTTTTAAAAATCCCCTTTAAGTCAATTATTCTTGCTTTAATAGTAATTGTCTTGATTTTGCATGTTTTATCAATGAATGCTGCTCATCTTACTCATCGCTGCCCCTTGTTTGGATAACCTATGATTTGTGAAGGCAGGGGACTGGATTCAGGCTTTAAAGGCCTGAGATAACTCTTGGAACTATCATCCAGCAATCTGAGTCTCACTGTTCCCACCACATACTAACTGGAATTATGGCCTCCTCCAAACCCCATTCTCCTCCCAACCACATGACCTCTTTTTTTATCCAAGGCGAGAGAATCTGCTTATGACAAATTGCACATCAGAAAAGGTGTAGCTCTATGATGGGGGTGGGCAACATAATTTAGGATTCTACAGGCTTACGCCCAACCTGTTATTTGAAGGCTAAGGAACAGTAAAGGGAAAAGTTGGTTCAAGTAATCCTGATACTGCTCATTAACTGGGAGACAGAAAGGGATAAAATAGGACTTTCCTGATTATTTCAGGAACTCTCTCCCACTTCCCCACGCCATCCCTCTTCCCCCCATCAGACATTTAGGCTGAGGAAGAAAGGCACTTTGTGTTTAAGGTTAATCAAGTTTCAGTACAATTTTTTTTTCAAACTAGAATCACACTAATCTTTTTTTCTTGCTCTAATGTGTGGCTGTTGAAATCCTCAGCTGTGATAAATTAAGCTACTTATTAATCTAATTATCGTACATTCATCCTAGAAACTTTCATGTGACTTGAAAAGGCTATTCAACCTTTTCCCTCCCCTCCTAGAAAGGGCTCAACCTTGCACCAATTAAGATCATTCTGAAGTAAGGCTTTAAAAAAGCTTTCTCTAATCACCCAATGGAACATGGACCAGTGGAAACCAAACTCAGAGCTCTGGGAAAAAGTTTTGCATTCCTTTCTGTCTGCCAACGTTTATGGTTTCATTGCACAAGGGAGGAAGACTTCATTTTCCTATTTAGTTGTTCTTTCACTGACCTCCAAATAAAGTCCATGTAATTACTGAGCAAATAAAGTTGCAGCATGTGTTTTAAAAATCAATTGCCATTCTTGGACTATAGAAATGTAACAATACACAGATTTGCCGGAAAATGCCCAGCACTAACCATATGAACTAAACCCCCGTACTGTATCTTTACAATGGAGTAGTTTTGACCCCTAAAGCACATATTTACTATGCAGATTTTTAAAAGGGTTTCTTTTATGACTTATCTATTGATATTAAAATGTCCCCATCCTAATATAGGTTCAATTTAGGATTAAAAATATGTTGCAAATGTATCATATCTTAAACATCCATTCATTGCCAAATGCCTTACTTCTTTTTTTTTTTAAATGATGGCATAAATGGAGCTATTTTACATTCAAATTAAACTAGCTATTAATTTGAATGCAAAGCAGCTCAATGTCCAGGATGCAATTTCAATGACAGGTTTACCCCAAGACGGAATGCAGGAGCAAGTCAACATGGGTGAGTCCTGGTGGGTTGTCCCCTACTCTTGGTGCCTGGCAAACTTGCTCACTGTGAAGAGTTTTTGAAGTGAAGATTAAAAGAGTGGAATTATAAAGTATAATTACATTTTATTGAAACTCTAGAAATCAGAAAAAATTCAGCAGGAAACTTTTAGCGAAACATGATGTGTTGTCATTATCATTAAAAGATAAAAGTTCCATACTGTTTTTATCTGTTTATTTGGAAGAAATCCAGCCTTTACAGTTATGTAGGAAACAAAAAACGGGAATGCAGGAGTAATTATTAAAACTGTGTGATTTGTTATCTCAGCTACTGTCTTTCCAAATGGTAATGCGATATCAGCAGCTGCAGACGGTGGCTGATTTCCTCTATTAGTAAACAAGTGCTTTGGAGACCTGTGTGAGGCACTTTAAGCTCGCTACTCCCCGAAGTGCTGTCAGGCTTAACTACTAATCCATGGTATTTCAGAGCACTGGAAATTCATCTTTATAAAACCTGAACAAAAAAGGGAAAAAAGCCTGGAGGGCATGAGCTCCCTCTGGTGAGACAAATGACATGTTCATTTATTAATGAAACAATAACCCTGGAAAGAGGATCAAAGCACATTCCATCCTCACTTTACAATCCCCAATTTTCTCAGGCCAAACCATTTAATTGAGCCATGACAATGGAATACTTAATTGTTGCCTTAAAGTTTTGAAGAAGCGACTTCTTCAGCATCAATGTGCATTTCAGGATTATTATCCAAGTACAATATAGCCGGCTTGAAGCTGGTGGAATTTGATTCATCCTACATTGGGGGGTCTTCAGCCGGCAGAAAAGGGGTTTTCTTGAACCTGCGAGCAGCACTCGGCACCAACACCTCTGGCCTGTCCCTGCCCCTTCGCTTGCCTGAAAACGCCCTGATGGGTTGCTTCATCAGAATGAAATAACCGGCCTCGTTTGTGGGTGACTACCTAAAACTCAGGTTCTTTTTAGCATTCCCCTGGCATCTGGGATGTAGGTGAGGAAGAGGGAGTTGCCAGTCCCAGAACCCAGGAGTTGAGGCCTTTGAGAGTCCCCAGCACGGAGTTAGTAGTGGGTCTCCATAGGTCCTTCGCCTATGCCTTGGAAAAGGCAAACTCCTGTCCTCCCCCGGGGTTATTCTCCAACTGTGTTGGAGAGGGATTATCATGATTCCATCCTGTCAAAACTAACAGACACACATAGAAAATTAAAAAACAAAAAACAAAAACCAAAAAGATCTGTATTTAATTTCTACCTGTTAACCCTGGTTTCACCACAGCATTCTGGCTTCGTAATGTGTTGTTTATAACTATATACCAACTCTTCAAGGGTTTCCATGACTAGGCCATTTTTCAAATCAAACAAAACTTTCAGGAGAGTCTTAAGGCACAGAGGTAGGGTGTCCAAAAAGCACTTGCCGACCCACTGGGCAAGAGGACCATGAAGATTTTGTATGTAATCTCTAGGACTCAACCTGTTTTGCATTCAGATATTCTAGGCCAGTTTGATTCGAGGCCCCATTTTCTATTACACAGCCTCATTTGGAGTATATAAATAGATTTCCTTTTACTTTGCACCTGCTCATATTTATTCCTTAGGAGATCCATTAAGCCAATGAAAACCAATAGTCAGAAATGAAGGTTGTAAGCAATAAAAACACTCATGTTTCTACGTTCATGAGCACCATCCATTTCATTTTATTTACTTATTTTTAAGTAAGCTGTACACTCAACATGGGGCTTGAATTCATGACCCCAAGATCAAGAGTCACATGCTCTATGGACTGAGCCAGCCAGGAACCCCATCCCCATCCATTTTATTAAGGCTTAGGTGAGATGCACAATGTATTTTGAGATGATTTTGATTATCTATACCTAGGATCTTTTTTTTTTTTTTTTGGATCTGCTTTTGAATACCAGCCTTATAAAAAGTCCTTCTTTTTGCTCTAGGTTAATAGACTTATGAGTAAATATTAGGCTTCTGAGTGTTTTATGTTGAGTTTTGGTAAACTACATAGGGAATTCTTCATAAAGAAAATTTTATGAGAAGGCCATCAATTTGAAAAAGTTGCATTTAGTTGGAGCTCTTCTTTTTCTGCAAATTTTTCTGCAGTATAGTTGTTTGGGCTGCACAAAAGGGAGTGATGATTATTCAAAGTATATGGTGTAGCTCTCCATGAGCCATTTGGGAGAACACAGAGCCCTCTAAGTCAGCAATTGTAGCAGGGATTGGCCTAAAAGCCAAAAGGGAGTTTCAAATGGAAGGTCTGTATTTGCAGCAGAAACAATTATTTTTTCCAATCTCGCCATTTGGTTATCTTTCATCCCATAATACAGGGAATGTATTTTCAAAAACACACATCTAGAAAGACTACACGGGCTTGGCATATCTGTGTTCAAATTGCCATGATGTTGATGAGAACATCACAAATTTCATACAAGTCAAAGACGAGACAGAACAAAGATGCTTACATATGCTTCCACATCTCCATGAACACATTCAACTAATATTTATATTATTCGTTCTGTTTTTTTCTTTCCCTTATTTAGCCTGTGAAATAGTCATTCAGTGACTACTGATTGAGGTTCTACTGCATGTATGGCATACACATGACAATAGATTTCACTTAGGTTACGGGTGCTTTTGAAAAGTATGCAGAAACTGAGACTACGTATAATGAAGGGAAGCAAGAAGTAGGTTGGAGATGAATAATATGGAGATGGAAACAGTATTCCTTTAGCATTGCTTTGAAAAGGGTCAAAGACCCTTTGGTGTGTGGCTGTTGAATGGACGATGGAAGTATTCATTCAGCAGCATCTATCAAGCAACTTCTTCATCCCATGTACCATGCAGAACACTCACTCAATACAAGACACCATCCCTATTTCCCAAGATTTTCCATTCCATAGTCTGAGTGGGGACCCATGATATGTACACATAAAACAGTTAATTCAAGGTAAATGATGAGACTCCATATCAAAAGGGACAGGTCATTTCAAGATGAACTGTAAATTTTGAATAATCACGATTTTCATGATGTGGTCTGAAAGTTGAAGCCTTGTTTTCCCATTTCCCACTTTGCTGAAAAATGTATACTCTGAGAAGGAAGATGACAAGAGGCCCATAAACAGGTGCATGCATTCACCTTTTGGCTCTTCTCATCTCCCACTCTTATGAACTTTGTTCCTTGAAAAAGAAAGAAACTCCTTACTAAGAATGTAATGTTTGATCATTTTTACAATAGCAGATACTTAAACTGATATTGCTGCTATAATGGTGAATGACCCCATATGTATGTATGTATGTATGTATGTATTTACTAGAGAGAGAAAGAGAGAGAGTGTGTGCTTGCATGAGCTGGAGGCGAGACAGAGGGAGAGGGAGAGGCAGAGAATCTCAAGCAGACTACATGCTGAGCATAGAGCCCAGTGAGATCATGACCTGAGCCAAAACTGAGTTGGATGCTCAATGGACCGAGCCACGCAGGTGCCTCTGACCCAATATTCTTTAAACTTGCACAATGAAAGATTACTAACATTTAAAGTAGGAATTTAAATCAGATAAATACATATGTATATATGGTTACAAGAACACCTTTAATAAGCACTAAGAACTCAAAATTACAACAACAAAACTACTGTACTCTTTACCTCTTTTGCAGCCCAAATTACTAAAATATAAAACAAGGCCAAACCACAAACAAATGTAAGGAAGAGTAAAGATAGGGTTTTTAAAATTACTATTACGATGACTACTTAGAATTATTTGGGGATTATTGGAATTCCTTAAAAAGTCAGTTATAAAATTTAAAATAACTTTTCTTGCCTTTTTTCCCCTAGTGCCTCTGGGATGTTGGTAATGGGTAATCATGCACTGTTTTTGCATTAGAGCTTAAGATGTGATTACACTGTTTTCCTCTTCTTTTTTTCTTTTAAAGAGAAGTTTTTTGTTTTTTTTTTTTTAAGATTTTATTTATTTATTTGACAGACAGAGATTACAAGTAGGCAAGAGAGCCAGGCAGGGAGAGAGAGGAGGAAGCAGGCTCTCCGCGGAGAAGAGAGCCCGATGCGGGGCTCCATCCCAGGACCCTGGGATCATGACCTGAGCTGAAAGCAGAGGCCTTAACCTACTGAGCCACCCAGGCACCCCTGTTTTCCCCTTCTACCTTTACTAAAAAATGAGCTATCAGAATGCCCTGGTATGGATTCAAGTTCTATTTTTCTCTCTATTCCCAAATTCTGTGCATCGATACAGAGCTCTAACTGACATATTTCACCAGTTTCACTTCAGGGTGATTGCTTCTCTTCAGCATTCTCAGCTCTGGGTAAATTCTCAGAGACGGAGCACAGGGACAAGGAGCGTGTATTATGTCTCTAGGTTCTCCTTGGTCCACATCTATTTCATCCCATGCTAGAAGGAGATTAGAGTCTGGAATATTTAAAAAATATATAAATAGTTCAGGATAAAGGGTTCAAAACAAGACCATGGCTCTTTATTTAAATTAAACAACAGTTAATGCTTACTGTCTGCTACTGGTTTCTTGACCTTACTAAAGAAGGGAATGATCACTTAGTAAGTGTTTAGATAATTAATGGCAAATATTTAATAAAGTTGAACCACAAAACCTAACCAAAACCATTTATCTTCTTGTTCTCTGACGTTGAAGTTTATACTTACTATTGTTATGTAATAGGTATAATAAAAAAGGACATTTTAAATGATAAGGGAAATTTTAATTAAAAATTCGACATGCATTTTCCTAGTTAAGGTTTATTTTTCTCTGATATCTAAGGTGTTACAAATCATTTTTTACATTGCTATTGTATTTTTAAAAACATCAGTAATGATAATACACAAACACTGCTTTCCCTAATTACTCCTGCACTCGGATACATGATTTTATTATATAAAATAAGTTAATTTTGCTGACTATATGTACGTGGCAACATAATAGTATCAATATATAAAAACAACACACCAAGGAGACACAAAATATTTTTTATCTCCCACTCAATTTCTTTTAAAAAAAAATTTTTTTTAAATTTCTTTTCAGCGTAACAGAATTCATAGTTTTACACCACACCCAGTGCTCCATGCAATGCGTGCCCTCCACAATACCCACCACCAGGCTCCCCAAACCTCCCACCCCCCACCCCTTCAAAACCCTCAGGTTGTTTTTCAGAGTCCATAGTCTCTCATGGTTCATCTCCCCCCCAATTTCCCTCAACTCCCTTCTCCTCTCCATCTCCCCATGTCCTCCGTGTTATTTGTTATGCTCCGCAAATAAGTGAAACCTCCCACTCAATTTCTGATTGCATCACACAGGTAATGTGTTTATATCGGGGGTGAACAATAGTCAGTACTATAACTGGAGGTCATAAATACATAGCTGTTCTCAGCGTTGGGGAAACAAAATGGCTCCCACAGTCTGTGTGCGGGAAATACAGAGGATAGTCTATATCCCTTAAATGAGACTAAACACCAAATACGTGAACCATTTTTGAAATTTGTTGCTGTGTTTCTAAAATGCAGGTGGTTTGTCTAACATGATCGATACCTAATGTCATTAATTAATGAATCAATCAATACATCACCTCAAGGCTCATGTTGACATTTTCGGTCCATGTTAGTGATAACAAAGTAAGTCCTAGAATAGCTCCAGAAGGAGAATATATTCAGACAGAGAAGCAGATGTAGTAAATTTATATTACCAACACAGGGCTAGCCACAGGGATAGATAGACCTTGAAGTTGTTTCCCTCGAGGTTCTCTGGAGCTCAGGACAGTCACCAGGAGGACCAGTTTTAGAAAGGTGAAAAGTGGCTCGGGAGCATCCCTACTCAATTCAACAGCCAGGCAAAAATGAGAGCTTGCAAACAAAACAGAAAATAACTTTCCCAGACCAGAGAGAGAACACTTGGCATTCCTGAGGAACAGCTGCTTGCTGGGAGAAGTTTATGATAATAAACTAAACTGGGTGAGCATTTCTTAAGAAGAAATATTTAATTATCCTGCTCACTATTATGAGGAACTTCTGCCACTCTTCAGGTTATTATACAGTAAATAACCATTTTTCTAAAGGACAGAGCTGTTTTAATTATATGACCATGAATGCATAATTATTATGTTTGTTAGGAATGAATCACAAGACAGCAGACTTGATATTGCTGCTCTGGTTAGTGCGTCTTAATTACTTTTTCATTTATTTTGCATATAAAAGCTATTTGCTAATTGTCTTTGCTGTAAATATGCAAAATATAATTAGTCATTCATAATTCTTTATGTGTTATCTAACTGTACATTTGTTTCTGAGGAACATATATTAAAGTGTGAATATTTAATGGCTTTTTTGTGCATGTAGTTTCTTTTTTTTTTTTTAACAAAGTTTTAAGTAAATATTAGGCGCATAACAGTTTTAACCCTATTCTTAGGGAAACTTGTGGTGAAAAAAATGGGGACTAAAGAATATGGAGTTTGGAATGAATACCAAACTGTGTGGAATTTTTAAAAAAAATCTTCCATGTGAAGCTACTGATGATGACATGAAGTATCTCTTATTAAGCCTTTAAATTAACCTTTTAGATAATCTCCCAAGCTACTCAGATAAATCTTTAAGCATTACCCATTTCAATTGAAGTTTTTACATATTTGTGTGGATACTTACCAGAAGGAGAAAAGAAATCCATGGATGTGCTTAAACATGCATTTTTAAGAGCTTATTCTCTCTGTTTAAAACATTGGGCGAACACTCTCAACATTTTAAAATCTTAGCTACGAGTCCTTTATAAAATCTACGTAAATGGCAGTATGAAGGTTTTCGTTCAGTAAGTTCCTCTTTTGGTGAATAATGTGGATGTTCGTTACAGACATACTGGCATTTCAAAAGTGAACCATACTGGCCAGTTTTTCCACCTCAGGCATAATTTTCTTTTTCTGTTCACTGGAAACAGAACTGGGGCTACTTTCTTGTGCGGTTCTCACTTCAATATGAACTCACACTGCTGGGAATGTCTTAATGCACTCAGATTCATTACAGTGACTGACTGGTTAAATGGGCCACATGCTTTCAAATTTGTACAGATATCAGGAACATCGACGAATGATTACAATTTTTCTTTTCACTTGTCTCCATAAAATCCTGCTAGTCCATCCTGCTGACGCATGTCACATTCCACTTTCTTCACCTCAAACATTTGATTTACTAACCGGTTGTACTGTTAATCCCATGTCATGACACTTCTATTCACTTCTGCTTTTCAACTGAAAGCAGCTTCCTATGAAGATAAAGCTAGGTAAAATCTATTGTAAAGAGGAGAATAACTTGAATGCAGCTATCATATCAAAATGAAAACACACTTCTGCTCTCTTCACCCACTAGACATCCTGAATACTTTTCTTCATGATGGAGTCAAATAGGATGGCTGAATGGAATACAACTGGTGATCTTTTTTATTTTTTTTCTTCAGAAGTAATCCTGCTCGGTAATTCTGTAATTGTTCTTATTTATGTTTGGCAAGTCTTTTTAAATGAACATATAGAACAACAGAATGATGGTAGGGTATGAATTAGAAAAGAACTAGTAAACATGCTTTGGAAAATTATGATATGAATATATTATATTGATTCCTGTTTATCACAAAAATATTTCAAAGCAGCTTCAAATAAGGCTTTTTAAACCAGCACTTGCACAAACCGGAACTGTTATATAGGGTTCTTTGTTTTCATTGTGAGATTTTTCTTTTCGGTTCCTCAAATGTTTTTTTCTTTTGCCTTCAGAGTAGCCAAAAAAAAAAAAAAAAAAGAAAGAAAGAAAGAAAGAAAGAAATATATATATATTTCAAATATATTCCACTTATTTGGGAAGGTGGTAATGATAACACTCTACCAAATTACAATCATAAATACCTAGTGTCTTATAGTGAGATGATTGGTTGGAGGCGGTTACAAAATGAAGAACACTGTGTTAAAAAAAATAATTGTTTTACTCTACCATCTAAAATAGTGAAATCCATATTGGTGAATTTCTATAAGGAGAATGTTTCATACCTTTTAGTCATGTGTTAATAACATGAAGTAAATTTGAAAATTAAATTTCCATTCATATTACCAAATACCTTCATTATTACAAGAATAATCATAGGAGTGATTTTGTACATAATTTTTGTAAACCTATGGCATTTTCAAGTGATTCAAATATATGGGAATGACCAGAAAATGCAACGTGTTTTGAAATGTGACTAAATATTCAAAAGAGGCAACAGGCCTCAGGAAGAAAAAAAGAAAAGCTGATTTTTCACCTTAGCAAAGGTAACTTTGATTAAACACTATAGCATGCAAGTATTTAAAACATTGGAAAATTCTAGATTTGCCTTCAGTGATGACAAGGATCACACTATCTGTCCTTCTTTACAAGAAGTTTGAGAGGGTAATCACTTGAGGGGCTTTTGGTCTTTTAAAAATAATCCTTATCAAGCACCTATTTCACAAAGAATCATGTCAGAAAAATAAACATGCTCTTCTTAGTAGCCTTATGCAGGATAAAATTCAGAAGCCTATAAACGTAAAGAGTGACTGAGGTTGAATAGATGGTAGGAAAGTAAGACCTATCAAAGCTTCCTATCCGTGTGTTGACTCGAAAAATTCATGGTCTTTTGTATCTTTCAAGATTCTGGATATATTTTGCATAGAATTTTCCAAAATATACTTTAATTTAAAGCCTTCTTTATAAGATCGAAGAAAGGAACTATTCCAACCTTGTGGGTTCTGAAGTGCACTTCACAGATAGGGACAACCTCCTTGGTTTTAGTCAACTAGCTCTAGGATTTCAGTGCTCGTTCCTAACATGAAAACATTCAAGGGAGGGGATGGCAACTGGCTTGTGGAGATGTTTTCATCATGTCTGTAGACTTGTGGAGATAGTAAATAAAAATTATTGCAACGAAAACCCATAAGACATAGTTGGCGGAAATATTGCTCGTCCAATGTTGTTTGGCTGTTAGGAGAATGTGTGTGTATCATGTATGATGTACTTGGACTGTACACACACACACACACACACACACACACATTTATCCTAACCTTCCTTGTGCGAAGACAGGGTTGGATCTAAGTCTATCAAATAATGTAATATCCCAATAGCAATCAGTATGACTTGATTTCCTGTCCCTTTATTTTTACATTGTCTGTTAGTTAGAATTTGAAGTGGAGGTAAGATACTAGTTCATTTACTGTTTATTTTTTTTTATGTCCAAGCTCTACTTCCTTTCTATAACTCTTCAAAAATTTTATAACCATTTACAGTTTAATCAATTTCTGTCCCATGGTGCCATTATTTGTCTCCTGAGAAATGGTCTCAGATGATCATCTGACGAGCTAAACTTAAAATAGCGTATATTCTAGAAATAAAAACAGCATCTTCTTCTCTGGCTTTAGACAAAGTCTTTGGGCTGGGTGAAAATTATCCGCCTAAGAAAAAACAAACACTCCTTCTACTCTGTGTTTGTGTTTGCATGGATCAATTGTGAGACAGACAACATTCATTGACAGTTGCTGGCCAGGAGTCTGCCCGTTTGAAATACCTTAGTCAGGAGAAGTACCACAAACTGAACCGAACAATCTCTCACAAAACATCTGCAACCATCTGACCCTGGCCTTAACCTTTAAATCTATCTTTTCATATTCATCTCAAAAGACCTTGTCAATGGCCAAGGAGACTCAAGAAAAGGATTCTTCAACAAACAAAAAAGATACAGAGGAAATTCAACCCAGATTAGGTGGCAGAAGATAATACAGTTTGCTCATTTTTATTCTGCTGCTCAAACTGGAGTTGAATTCATTTTCACTTTATCTTTATTCATGTTATTTAAACATAACATTCATTAGGATTGTGAACTGCAACAGATAGAAGAGAACAAAACTACTCGCCAAATTTGTTGGGCATCTGTTCCCACTAGAGGCGGCCCTTTGCCAGCTCCACATCATGTCATTTTTTTTCCCTGAATTCATTTCAAAGTCAATCCATCAGTTTATGAACTGTTTGATCAAACTTGTCATTAACCAAGTGAAACATTTAATTTGTATTAACAAAAATGGGACAAATAATTAGTACAGGGATTAACCATTTTACTTTTTTTTTGCATTCTTATTTATCAGACGTGTTCATTGTTGATATAATTTTTTCATGTGACACTATCTGGTTTCACTGGAAATAATGGGAAACTTTTTTTAATGAAAATACTTATGAACTTATGACCATTAAAAAAAAGCCATACAAATATTTGGATCTAACAGCTTCCACCAATAAGTGCTAATTCCTAGTCGCCATCTTCATTAAGATAGAAGCATAGATTCCCCAAAGGCAAAGAGAGTGAATGAGCCAAATGGCCAAAGATTTAGGAGAAAATAACCACAGCTATGTCAAATATCAAAGGAGATTTTATTTTCAATTTTGAATAAAACTAATATTTCATTTTAGTACCCAATCATACTTTAACAAAATGGCATAGATCACTTACCACAAAGAGCTCTCTTCCTCCTGACACTTGCCTACATTTATTTCAGTCTTTCTACCCCAAATAACATATGAATTAGAAATGGAAGGATTGCTGTTGGTTGGGAGTTTTGCTCTCGGGAAGACTTAGTCATCATCTCATGCAATTGCGATGACCGTGACCTCACTGGGCACTTGTCGGCCTAGCTATGACAATTTGTTAATGAACTAGTTTTGTTTTTAATTGCTTACTTAATTATGGAGCACCAACATAATAGCATTTGTAATTTGTATCATAATTGCATGCAGAGATGAAATGTTGGTGTCTATCATATGCTTGCTTCTAATCATCTCTTGTTCGTGGAAAATTTTCCAAAGAGATACCTTCTTTAATATGATGATGTGGTACCAGCCATTTGAAATGTGTTCCTCTTAAATGCAATTGTGTCCGTAAACTAATTTCAATCTTTCTGTCTCGATGTGTGTATGCAAAGTTATTTAAATGTTCAATAAGCTAAAAGTATATAAACATGAGAAAAAAAAATCCTGTCGTTGCCTGAATAACAAATATTAACAATATCTGTAACTAGAGCAGTTTTAAAGAATAGTTCATAAAAATAGTTAATTTAAACCATAGGAGGTTCTCCTCACTACTGCGTTAGTTACTGCTGCTCCGTAGAATGTTTGAAATACACCATGCGCGTGTGTTAGGTGAACCCGTTTTCAGGGGTGCTCCGAATCCATCAAGAGAAATTGAGGGCCATTTTTCTTTAAAATCAAATCCCTAATCTAATAACCCTTCTTTCTTGCCGTGACCTGAATTTTAAAAATTTAGAGAATTAAACCAAGTCTCTTATAAGATAAAGAGCAAGTGGAAACTAGGGTTTGGATAGGAAGCCATGATAGGGGCCACGGAAGTCACCATTGACCTATGTCCTTCTCAGTGAATTTTCTTCTGTACAGTTAGTTGCCTGCAAAAAAATATATTCAATGCAAAACATTAGTTATGGGTCTAAAAGCACAGTTCAAAACATGTGTAGCTGATGTATGTTTCCCCCCAAAAATACAAGTATTGGCCTGTTCATTGTCACCTACACAAAGAACTGAGTCCTAAAATCCTTTACTCAACTAAATTCTTAATAAGTAAACTGAGACTAACCCTCTAATACCAGATTTGTTAAACAACATGATTTAGGTCCTTGCTATTCATGCACCTCGTACAACTAAAATGACTGGTAAAGCTAGAATCATGAAAGAGTCATTTTATGTAGCTGCTAAATTCCTCTCAAATCTCCTTGCAACTTAACGAGTAAAGAAAGCTCAATGTGTAATGCCGGCTAATGTGGTTTATGCTAGAAAATAGTATCAACCTATCTTTGTAGCTTATCTAAGCCAGGATAATACTTTTAGCCTTTATAGTAGACCCAACTCCATTTTTTCAACTCTTGACTATGTATTTCCTGAAATCCTTTTCCAAAGAGTTAAATTGGATGTGAAATCTGTACTAGGCTATGGAGCTGTCTTTGTTCTAAGTCTCGCCAGCAAAGCCTCCACTCTGTATCACTTTCATTGCGTTCTGATTGAGCTTGACAGTGTGACAGGAAAGCAAAGGGAGGCAATACCAAACTGAATGAGAGTCTTTTTCAGCCACACAGCAGCCTCCTCCTTAGCCCCTAAGAAAAAGAGGTAACAGATGCCGATAGCAAAGCATCCCTAACAAAGTCCTAACTTTGATGCAGGCAGAAGAAGAAAAAAATGTAAAAGATTGTCTCAGTGCAGGAAAACCTTGAATGGAGCACAAAGGAAGCCACATGCGAAAAATTGCGGCACAGAAAATGGCTGGGCGAGTTATGTAGCTTCAGTGCATTTAAGAAATGATTTTCCTCTTAAAAGAGGTTAGGAGCTTCAAAATCCGCTCTGCCAGGTATGGTGCAACTGGAATCGTTCCATTACGTGGGGCCGAGCAAAAGGTGATTAACGATGCTGCGATGGCTTGGACGGTGTTTGTGGGAACTCACGTACTGTCCCTTGAGCGGAAAGTAAAACTGTGTGAAAAAAGGCAACTTTATACTATAGCCATTACCTTTGAACACTGGGCGGTAGAGTTTTTTTCCCCGAATGAAAAAAAAGAAGATTAGCGCTTATTATCATGTTTTCCTTCAATATGTTCTGTAATTAAATGGGTTGGAGCATCACCTACTTTATACTCCTTCACACTCTCTAAGGAGCAGCATGTAAAGATCCAGCCTCATCAAAGAGTGGCTTCTGAGGATGCACTGGACTCTGAAAGGAAACTATGTTTAGTTGCATGAAAAAAAAATTATTGTAAGATGTAAGTACTTCGTCTTTCTTACTTATAAAGGAACCGATATAAATACCAATATCCGCACAATCTGCTTTAATCCTTGTGGCAAGAACATGAATCGAAGTAGACGAGGTCTATCCACCTGGATTGGGCATCGCTAATGATGCCCATACAGCGCCGAGCCCATGGCCAAGATAAAGACGGGGAAGCATGAGTGATCCCCTGGCATCCACACTCAAGGTGTGGGTTAGAACAGCAGGTCCTGGGGCACCTGGGTGGCCCAGTGGGTTGAGGCCTCTGCCTTCGGCTCCCGTCATGATCCCCGGGTCCTGGGATCGAGCCACGCATCGGGCTCCCTGCAGGGAGCCTGCTTCCCCCTCTCTCTCTGTCTGCCTCTCTGCCTACTTGTGATCTCCGTCTGTCAAATAAATAAAATCTTAAAAAAAAAAAAAAAAAAAGAACAGCAGGTCCCAAGAGTTTGTAGAAATAAGTCACTTCTTTGGTGCAAGGAGATTTGAAAGTGAGAGACATAGATAGAGGGAGAATGATGTTGCATGGTGCTCTTGTCTGTCTTCATTTATTTTCAGAGACTAAAAGACAAAAAAAAAAAAAAAACCAAACCAACAAAAACAAAAACAAAACCCAATAGGATATAAAGATTGCTACAACTCCACCCTGCAAAATAGTGGGGAGCATTTAAATGAAGAATTCCTTTCTTGATAATCCTCTGGCTGATGTGCTTGGTGAAGCTCTGTGAATTCAAAGCTCAGTGACATGATGAACGTCCCCTAAGGAGTCGTTACCAGCTGTGGTGGTGTCTGCACCGGGCGGCGCCGCGGTCCAAGTACCTACCGGCAGATACCGCGGGCACCGGTCCTTCATGCGGGCTACACGTGTGCAAGATCCTGCTCTTCCACATCGAACACATTTGCTTTATACTAATCTCACGGGGAATTTTTCTTTTTTCCTCTCTCTTAAATAGACGCTATTCTTTAGAACAGTTTCAGGTTCACGGCGAAATTGAGCAGGTAGGGCAGCAGTTCTCCGGGAGTCCCCGCCTCTGCACACGCGCAGTTGTCACCCTGGTCAACGTCACCACAAGGATTTTTAAAGCACAGATTCTGTGGCATTCTTTTTTCTCTGGAAGTTCTAGGGCTGTTTTGTTTTTTTTTCTCCAATATGATGACACTACTTTGTCTCAGGCTGAAATGTTTCAACGTTTCATCCTGGACATACACATACTGAACCAAAGGTTTGTTAGAGACTATGAGACTAGAGCTTGGACCAGGAACACAGTTGGAGCATGCGATAATTACAGCGGTGTTAGAGCTATCTGCACACTTCGCTAGAATTATGGTTGAAAATGTGCTGAGGATCAAAGAAATGAGGAAAACTAACCTGGATTTCTAGAACTCCTAGTTTAACTTATAAATGATTATCTGTGCTAAAAGAAAGCATGCATATATTCAATTGATAATCATATGTTGAGGGCATACAGTATAATTGAAATGTGAAGATACATAATTTGTATATAGGATCCTCCTGTAGGATCACATGTATGTATATATGAGTTCTCATTACTTAAGATGCTAGGAAATTAACAGTGATTTAAATTATCTCTCTCACACTCATGTTCGTATACAGGTTATACTATTATGTTTTCCAGATAATTAATGCCCTCTGTCTATATTTAACATGATTTGATTTCCTTTAAAGATAGCTAATGAGATAAAACAGACACTATGAACCAGTTAAATCAACCACCTAATCTTGCACATGAAACATTAAACAGAAAGGAAGCATCTGCAATTAGCAAATTGCTTTGATGTGACTAAATATCTGGCTGTGTGCACCACCACTACTGTGGGTCTAAGTCCCGGGCGAAGCTGCTGCTCCAGACGTGCTGAATGTAAATATAGCGGGCAGGCCTCTTTTCACGTAGCTCCCTTCTTGAGGATGGTAGTTCTGTTTGAGATCCAAGAGACCTCAGGCGCCGTAGACAAGGTGTAGAGATGGGAGAGACACAGGGAGAAACAATCGCATCTTCAAAATGCAGAAGGGAGTCGTGTCGCCTAATAAGATACTGAAAGGCAGAACTGTTGAGGGGATGGCAAGGATCCGGATATTGTCTGAAAAGTGGCTCTGGTCCTTGGGCCCATCTAACATGGATCTGATGGGCTCAGACAGGAAGACTCATATATGGACTTCTTCACTGTCTGTCTTCACTTCTTCACTGTCTTCACCATTCTAGAATTTACCCAGGATGTGGATGGAATGGCGCAGCTGTGACTGTGGACGAAGCCATATGGAGAGAACGAATGGACCTAAAAAAAAAAAAACAAAAAAACCCCCCCAAAACTTCAACATGTGAATGTTCATTTAGGAAAGTAATCATTTTACTAAGTGCTGGTAGTCACTGATCCTAGTGCTTTATGTAGGTCATCTTGTTTAATTGTCTCAAAAAAATGTGAAGGAGGTATTATTTTTTATCACTCCTTATTAACAGATGAGAAAACAGAGGCAGATAAGGTCCAACAACCTGTTCACTATCACCCAGTCCCCTGGTCGGTGGTGGAGCTGGGCTGTAAGGGTGGGCAGTCAGGCTCCTGCACCCATGAGTATCGCAAGAAGACTTCCTGGTTAAAACAAGACACGAATAAAGTGGCATCATGGGAAACGACTAGAACGCGTGCATTTTGAAAACAGCCAGATGTATGGGGGAACTGATCGCGATGTTCAGATATTGAAAGGGAAGAGTCATAGGTGTGACCACTATCAAGAAAGTGACCCCCCTTCAGTGACTAGGAAGGAGTAGGGGAGACAACTGGAACCTCAGGCATCTGACCGGCAGAATGCTAGATGGTTGTTTCTGGATGCCAGGCTTGCTCATGAGCGCCACCTTCTTCAGTCCTCTTCATGACACAGACAGGTAAATGTCCAAGTCTATTTAAAAAATTTAATAGACTTGGTTTAATAGAGAAGTTTCAGGTGCGGAGTTCCCATTAATTCCCATACCCTGCCTCCCAGTTTCCCTTACTATTAACATCTTGCATTATTAGTATGGGACTCTTGTTACAATTAATAAACCAATACTGATGTATTATTATGAACTGAAGCCTATAGTTTACATGAGGGCTCAGTCTTTGTGTGGGGCAGTTCTGCAGGTCTTAGCAAATGCATAGTGTCCCGAACCTACTGTTGCAGTATCTTACAGAGTGGTCATCTTCTCTCCCTCCTCCCTCCATCAACTGATTTTTCACTTCATGTGAAATTTTTCACAACATGTAGCCTCTTCAGACTGGCTTTTTTTTTTTTTTTAAGATTTTATTTATTTATTTGACAGATCACAAGTAGGCAGAGAGGCAGGCAGAGAGAGAGGGGAAGCAGGCTCCTTGCTGAGCAGAGAGCCCATGCGGGGATCAATCCCAGGACCCTGAGACCATGACCTGAGCCAAAGGCACAGGCTTAACCCAGTGAGTCACCCAGGCGCCCCTTCAGACTGGCTTCTATCCCTTAGCAATATGTGTCTCAGAGTCCTCCATGTCTTTTCAAGGCTTGCTCACGGAATAATACTCTATTGTATGGGTATCTGAGTTTCTCCATTCACCCACTGAAGGTCATGTTGGTTGGAAAGCCCCATTTTTTTAAACGTGGAAATGGAGACTCAGAGAGGTTACCAATAATCGAAGTTCCTGCAGCTAGAAAGTGGTAGAGCCAGACCTCTGCTCCATGGCCCGGGCTTTCCTGCTACATGACAGCTGCTTGAGGAGGATTAGGGAAAATACGGGTTGGCATTGGGTAATAGTGTAAACTGAGGCACTTAGTCAAATCGGGTGTCTCATTTTTCTTCTTGTCTAGCTCTATTTTCGTTGTGTAAAATTTGTACTTCTGGGAGAACTAGCCCAGCAGAGTCATAGAGCAACCCTGCAACTAAGAGCTTTGTGTATGTGCCCAAAAAAGTACCTTTAGGGAAGACAGATACTCTATGCCAGGCCCTGGGAAAACCAAGTGAAATCTCTTGGGAGCATTGGCCAGTAGATTACCACCTAAGAGAGTGTTTTTCAGGAGCCCTACATAGGATTTACATTATTTATTCTTTTTAAAGATTTTATTTATTTGATAGAGAGAGACACAGAGAAAGAGGGAACACAAGCAGGGGGTGTGGGAGAGGGAGAAGCAGACCTCCGGCAGAGCAGGGAGCCTGATGTGGGGGTCCATCCCAGGACCCGGGGATCATGACCTGAGCAGAAGGCAGACACTTAACAACTGAGCCACTTAGGCGCCCCATAGGATTTACTGACTGACTGCACAAATCAGTGCTCCGAATTCTACCACAGAACATTTATTAATGGTTAGGGTTAGGTTAGGGTTAGGGTTACTAGACCGCTGGGGAAGGAAGCAGTCATGCTGTGCTGTGAGTAAGGCACTAGGAGCCAAGCAAGAAGGGGAGTGGTGGGGGTAAGAGGAGGGAACAAGAGCAGGATGGGGCTGGGTTCTGAGTCAACTGCTGTTTCCTTCTCCTCAGAACGCACCACACTGTTGTAACACCCCGGTTTCCTATGCTCTCACTCATGGAAGCAGGGCGATGGCTGGTTATAGTGAACTTGTGAAACCTAAGCCTTTAATTTCTGGAGTGAGCTGCCCAGCACACTCCCATCCTTCTCTCTGCAGCCCATGTACCAGGAGGCCCGTCCTTGGGGTGCAGGTAGGGGAGAAGTCTGGTTAGCTTTGTGTTCAGCATTAGAAAGTATCGTCCACACATAACGGCCACATTCTCCAATATCAGCTCTGCCAGTGAGCCAGGTGACATTTTGGTCTTTATTTGCTTTACTAGTTTATCTATTTCTAGTTGGTTCAGAATTAGCGAGAAGAAGAGAAGTAATATTTTGGGGGTGCTCATCAAACCCAATTCGTGGGGAAATCGGAGACAACTTTATTCCTTTATAAATGTCCTTATTCATGGCTTTTTTCCAAGGACGCCTTGCACAACAAGAGAGGGGGTAAGGAGATAGAGGGTGGTGGAGGAGGTTGGAAGGCAGTCATCAATAGTAACTACTATTGCCTCATCGAATTCTTATGAGAAAAATACCTGTGAGGTTAATATTGTTATACCCATTTTATAGCTGAAAGGCAGTGTATAGGACCTGAACTGGGTCCTGATGGAAGAACCAAGTGGACTCAGAGACTTTGGAGGATCAGAGATTTATTTAACACCAGCGGGCTCAGAGGAGAATGATCTCCAAAGGTCTGAGCCCCAAGCGCAGAAAAAGGGGGTAATTTATACCCTCCTATTTCCACATACTTGGTACTTTTGGCATGCCTGGGAAGCAGAGCAGGGAGAAGAACCCGGAAGAGCCCGGGGCAGGGGCTAGGACTCCTTTGCTGAGTTGGTCCCCCATCTTAGAACACAGATTTTCCTTTAACAGCAGAGGGATCCTGCCTAAGGATGCAGAACTAGTAAAGTGGCACATCTGATTCTAGGTGGGTCCAAAGCCCTTGCTTTGCTGGTGCTGTCTCCAGGAATTGTTATGTCTTCTTCCTCGATGTTTTTGCCATCTCCCTTCCTTTCCCTTCCTTTCCCATCCTGCTCCCCCTCTCCCTGTCTCGTTTCTGGAATCACCAGAGCCCCTCTCCACCACTATGCTTCCACTGAGTCCACTCTGCGAACTTCAAAGCCAGTCTTCCTAAAACTTGATTTCATCTGTGCCTTCCCAGATCCCAGACTATTCTCATATGTTCTGTTCACTCTTAAAATATGGCCATCCCTTGAAGACATAGGATGCTTACCCATAGCTCCACTTCAGAGCCAAAATCTGATCTGGTATGAACCATTTATATAGAAGTCTATGTAAGTCAACTCACCCTTCTTTGGATAAGAGCACTCATTTTTTTCCTCCTCCTATGATAGTTTTTTTAATCCACTCAATAATCCCAGTTCTTAATGTGGAATTATAAGCTGTTCCCCCATGGGAGTACTACACACCCTGCAATATTTACTTGTCCTTGGACTTCTCTGTCATCCCCTCAAGGGATGTCACAGATGTATCCCCTGAGCCCAGCAGAGCACAGGGAAAATAGAAATTGCCCCATAGATGTCTGTTAAATGAATTAAGTGAGCTCCCCTTTGCAGTATTAGGCACTAGAGACCCAAGTTAATATGTGTCCCTGAAATACTTTTGAATAAATGAAAAAATACTTTTTTAATCACTTCAAATAGATAAATATTCATCTTGCCTCTTTCCTAAATACTTCACCCCAATCATGAAAATACGATTTGAGATTTTGTAGCTTTTTTTTTTGGCAAGTGACTGCAATGGTTGTATTGGGACCTTCATTTCAGCCCAGCTCTGTTACTTACTAGCTGTGGGTTCTAGGGCAAAGTACGTAAACTGTCTGTGACTTGTTTGCTACCAGGGGATAAGAGTCGTAAGATTCTTGTTCTTGTTCTTCTTCTTCTTTTTTCTTTTTTTTTGGTGAAAATAAAGGGTTACTATAGTAAAATATTTGGAATAATGCCTAGCTCAGAGGACACTCAATAAGTATAAGCTATTTTTTAGAAAGATTTATTTATTTATTTTAGAGAGAAGTAGAGACAGCACGAGTGAAGGGGTAGCAGGGGAAGGAGAGACAGAATCTCAAGCAGACTCCACAGTGAGCGTGGGGCCTGTCTTAGAACTGGATCTCACGACTCTGAAATCCTGACCTGAACTGAAACCAGGGGTTGGACCCTTAACCAGTTGTGGCACCCAGGTGCCCCAATATAAGGTACCATCAGCAGCAGCATTGATAGAATAATCAGGAACGATATGGGTACTTTAGAGGTACAATATTTGTAAGACTGCAAGGGATAAGAAAGAGTTGGTCTTAGACTGGTGTCTTACAAGGTGTCACCCTTTGAGATCCTTCTACCTTAACCATTATCTTTAGTTTTCAGAGACTTTTGGAGACTTGAAGTTTTTGCTCTGATGTGGATGTTGTGATTTGGGGGACCAGTCTTCTATGCGCAGAATCACCTGCAGGTGATTTCTGAGCCCACGCTAAGCAGTTAAGTGTGCATTGGAGAAGCACAGGGATTAGCAATGGTAGTATAAAAAGGAATACAGTAGAGCCATAGGCAGCCACTGGAACTTAGCGTTAGGTGGAGAAATGCAGTACTCTGGTTAAGTAACGCTTAGTTCTTCAAGCAGGAGACGGGACCCTGGAGAGGTAAGAAGAGCAATCTCCAGGTCTCTAAGAGGAAAAAATGAACAACTTGGAAAGTTGATACTGACATCCCTCCCTTTCATAAAAGATTTTTAAAAGGAAAACTTTTGCTGATTAACTTCTAGGCAGTCATCGTTTGCCCGGAAGATGCATCTGTGCCTGTTGCTTTCAGGGAATTATGTTGCTGGCAGAGAAATGGGAGTGAGGCCCACATGTGGCTGATGCAGCCAGGATTAGGGAGTGCAGTAAGAGCCTAGCTCTGGGCCAACACAAAGCAGAAGCCTTAGAATGTACACTTATTAGACAAACATTTGTTTACTGGGTGCCTGGGTGGCTCAGTTGGTTAGGAGACTGCCTTTGGCTCAGGTTATGATCCTGGAGTGCCGGGATCGAGTCCCACATCAGGCTCCCTGCTCAGCGGGGAGTCTACTTCTCCCTCTCCCTCTGATACCCCCCATCTTGTGCTTTCTTTCTCTCATTCTCTCAAAAAATAATTTTTTTTTTATTTTAGAGAAAGATAGAGAGATTGTATGTGGTGGGGAGGGGAAAAGGGAGAGGGAGAGAGAAACTCAAGAAGACTCCCCCTTGATTGAGCTGAAACCAAAAGTCAGTCGCCTGACCAACGGTGCCATCCAGATGCCTCATAGAATGTCTATCTTTAACCAATGCCTTCACATCTAAGAATTCTTTCTGAAAATATATTTGGATAAATGGGCAAAACTCAAATGTAAAAGACAATTTACTGTGACAAATCACACCACCACAAATCTCATAGCAAATTTAATGAAATAACTTAAATATCCCATGAGAGGATTGATTTGATATAATTTTTGGGACATCTGTCAATTGAATGCTATAGCCATTTAAAACAATATTGTCAATGTATATTTATTGACACAGGGAGATGATTATGGTATACTGTCAAGGAATAAAACAATATGTAAATGTTGATCCTGCTGTAAACAAATGGAATATAGGTGCACATGTAATTACCTGGGAGAGTATTTGCCAAAATGCTAATAAACAATCATTTCTGGATGTATTCAGATATATTTTAAAAATATTTATCTGTATTTTTAAAATTCCCTATGGAGTATTTAATTTATGATAAAAGTAAAGAACATAAACAGATGATCTGGTAAGCAGCTGAGGCAGAATGCCTGGGCTTCCACGGAGAGGCAGACATAGGACGGAAGAGGCAGCTCTCCTCGTCTCAGACCTAGAGGAGAGCACACACAGTACCTAGCCAATTCTCCTTTACAAAGAGTAGTTAGGCTCTTTTGCTGTAACTGTGCTTCATGTGCCATGCTCGTCATCAAATTGGTAAAAATTTAGCCATTTAAAATACATCTGTGGGCTGCCTGGCTGGCTCAGTTAGTAGAGCATGCAGCTCTTGGTCTTGGGGTTGTACATTCAAGCCCCATGTTGGGTCTAGAGATTACTTAAAAATAAAATCTTAGGGGCGCCTGGGTAGCTCAGTTGGTTAAGCCGCTGCCTCCGGCTCAGGTCATGATCCCAGGGTCCTGGGATCAAGTCCCACATTGGGCTCCTTGCTCAGCGAGGAGCCTGCTTCTCTCGTTGCCTCTGCCTGCCACTCTGCCTGCTGTATGTACTCTCTCTCTCACTGACAAATAAATTAACAAATAAAATCTTTATAAATAAATAAACAAATAAATACATAAATGAAATACTTAGGGGTGCCTGGGTGGCTTAGTCAGTTGAGCCTCTGACTCTTGATTTGGCTCAGTAGTAATCTCAGGGTCATGGGATTAAACCCCATGTGGGCTCTGCACTCATTGTGGAATCTGCTTGTCCCTCCCTCTCCCACCCTGTTCTCTCTCTCTCTCTGAAATAAATGAATGAATAAAATCTTTAAAAAATTAAAAATAAAAAAAAACTTAATTATGTCCAATGAAAAAATAGGCAAAATAGTCAGAATAATAAGTTAACCCATCTCTCTCACTAGATGATGGGCAGGGCTCCTGTTTGCTAGTTTGCAAACTACTGTAAGTCCTTACAGAGGTGATCATCCCTCAATGGGCGCCTTATATATGCCACTGAAAAAGAAAAGAAAATCCTGGCATTAATTAGTTATTCAACAGATGCTCTTTGATCATTCAACTGAATTATATCCTTTATCATTATATTGAGAATTCAAATCCTTGGCATAGGCTTATCTCTCTCTTTTTTTTTTTAAGATTTTATTTATTTATCTGACAGAGATCACAAGTAGGCAGAGAGGCAGGCAGAGAGAGAGAGGGAAGCAGGCTCCCTGCTGAGCAGAGAGCCTGATGCGGGGCTTGATCCCAGGACCCTGAGATCATGACCTGAGCTAAAGGCAGAGGCTTAACCCACTGAGCCACCCAGGTGCCCCTAGGCTTATCTCTTTATCGAGATAGATCCATTTCAATTCTATAGTTAATGGAATAAAGTCTATTCATAGTTAGGAAAATAAATCTTAAGTCATTTCAGTCACCATGGTAGAAGAAAATTTGACACCATGTGAAAATTATCCACTATGGCAAAATAGGGAAAGTAGCTGAGAATTAAATTCTTGGGGATACCTTTGCCTAGGTTTTTGTTTTGCAAGTTTTTTCTTTATTTCCTTTTTCTCTCTTAAAAGGTTCAGTACATTAAAAAAAAAAAAAAGATGAGCCCTATACTGTTTCTTTTTTTTTATTTAAAGATTTTATTTATTTATCTGAGAGAGAGAGAGAGAGCACATGGTAAGAGAGAGAGAGAAAGAGTAGGAGTGAGGGAAGGGGCAGAGGGAGAGAAAAGAAGCAGACTCGGCACTGAGCAGGGAGCCTGAAGTGGGACTCAAAACCAGGACTGTGAGATCATGACCGGAGCTGAATAGAGACACTTAACTGACTGAGCCACGCAGGCAACCTGAGCCCTAAACTACTTCTAATTTCCTGAATTGTGAACTATTATTAAAAGTTGCCCTCTGGAGATCCCCATAGGAATATCTCATAGTCACTGTAGACAAATGCTGATGAAACACCTACCATGTTCCGGGTGCTGTGGTCAGCACTGAGGTTACCGTGGTGGACAAACCAGATGCAGTCTCTGTCCTCAAGGAGCTGATCATCTAGTGGGAGAGACAGATGATAAACAAGGCTATCTTAAGTAACAGTTTCAGAGATTGGTAAGGGCAATGAAGATGAAGCAGAGTGTTACGGGAAGGCAGTGTGTTAGATAGGAGGGTAAGACATGGCCTTTTTTTGTGGAGTGAACAAGCTGAGAAAAACTCCAAGGATGTGAAGGATGAGCCATCTGAAGATCCAGGTGAGGAGATGCTATGGCAGAGAGAAAAGACAATGCAAGGACCCAAAGTGGTAGAAAGTTTAGTGTGTTCGAGAAGGCTGGTGTCTAGAATGGAGTGAGTGGGCAGGAAATGAACATGCAGGTTGAAGAACATGCAGGGGCCAGGCGTCCAAGGGGAGGTCTATCAACAGTTGATAGATAGAGTTGGGATTTTTTTCTTAACATGTGACAGGAAGCTCTTAAGAGGTCTTGAGGAAGGTGGTGACATCATTTGATTTACATTTATGAAAGTCACTGTAGTGTAGTGTGGAGAAGATTGTTGGAAGGCAAGAGAAGCCATAAGATCAACTGGGATGTGACAGAAATCCAAGCAAAAGTGAAGGTGCTGGTAGCTGTGGCGGTAGAGGAAATTTACCAGATTCAGGTGTGGTTTCAAGATAAACCCAGGAGGACTCGTAGATAGATGGAGGGGATGGTAGTGAGGAAAAGAAAGCAATCAGAATGATACCTAGGTATTTAGCCTGAGCCAGATGCCTTAATATAATTTATTAAATGGTTCATCTTTCAGGAGAAAAATCACCTTTCTTATGTATTAAAAATTTGGATCTATTTGTGGATTTTCTGTTATGTTTCTTTGATCTATCTATTCCTGACCAATCTCCTTTAATTCCTAATTAAAAATTAATTAAAATTGGGACACATGAGTGGCTCAGTTTGTTAAGCATCCGACTCTTGATTTTAGCTCAGGTCATGATCTCAGGATTGTGAGATCGAGCCCTGCGTCAGGCTCTGTGCTCAGCGTGGGGTCTGCTTGAGATCTCTCTCCCTCTGCCTTTCACCCCACACTCACACTTTCTCTCTCTCTAAATAAACAAATAAATTTCTTAAAAATTAATTAAAATTATTAATGTGTTATATAATGGGTTATAATAAATTAATATATAGTAAAATTAATTTTGTAATCATTCTTACCTTTTCAGCTCTGGTTTAGTTTTTCTCAGATGCTAATTCTACAAATAAATTTTAGAATCACTTTTTTCAAGTTTCTCAAAAAAAGACCTGCTAGGAATTTGATTGTGTTTTGTATTTTATTTATAGCTTAGTTTGGTCTATAACAATATTTAAAAATATTGTTTGTCTTTCCACATTCACAATGACCTTCTATAAAATTTCCTTAATATAAATCATACACATTTCTTGTTATTTGTTCATTTTTTAATGGGAAACTACTTAATCTGTTATGCTTTCTAACTAGTTACTGCAGGCAAGTAAGAAAGTTATTACTTTTATAGATTAGTATTTTAACCAGATAATCTACTGGATTCTCCTATGTTTCTAATAGTTTTTCAGTTGATTTGTTTGGGTTTTTCAAGACTATAATTTTTATAATCTGCAAATAATGATACTGCTGCCTCTTCCTACCCAATATTTATGCTTTTTATCTCATTCTCTCATCTAATTACATTGGTAAGCACTTTAAGAACAATCATTAAACAGTTATGGTGATAACAAGTACCCTTGTCTTGTTCCTGACTTTAATGAGACTACTTCTAGGTTTTCACCAGCAAGTGTTAATGCTGGCTGTTAGTTTATGATGCATAGAATATGTACAAGTAGTTTTTTTTTTTTTTTAAGATTTTATTTATTTATTTTGACACAGAGAGAGAGAGAGAGAGAGATCACAAGTAGGCAGAGAGGCGCAGAGAGAGAGAGAGAGAGTGGAAGCAGGCTCCCTGCTGAGCAGAGAGCCCGATGCAGGGCTCGTTCCCAGGACCCTGAGACCATGACCCGAGCCGAAGGCAGAGGCTTTAACCCACTGAGCCACTCAGGCGCCCCTATAAGTAGCTTTTTAAATATATGGCTTAAAAGTTTTGTTCTGTTATTACAATATTAAGATCTTTTAAAAAGTCAAGTGTGGGGGCTTCTGGGTGGCTCAGTTGGTTAAGCATCTGACTCTTGATTTTGGCTCAGGTCATGGTCTTAGGGTCCTGAGATCAAGCCCCGTGTCAGGCTCCATGCTCAGCAGGGAGTCTGCTTGAGGACTCTCTCTCCACTTTTCCCGCCATCCCTCCCCCTGCTCACACTTTCTCTCTCTCCGAAATAAATAAATACACCTTTAAGGAAAAAAGTCAAGTGTTTTGGGGGCAAGGGAAGCAAATATTGAAATAAACCTGTGGTTTTAATTCTCCGACCTATTTTTATGATAAGGTTTTTTAATAGATTTTGTATTAGTGAGCTATCTTCAGAAGTCCGGAATTATACCCATTTGATTACAGTATGTTCTTACTTTATTCTGCTATCTACATAATAGAATATACCAATGTTTTACTTGGCATCTTGGATCTTATTCCTAAATGAGATTAGTCTGTAGTTTTTCTTTTCTTTGATATTTTTGCCATTCTTTGCTCTCATTGGCTTTGTGAGAAAAATTCTTCTCTTAAACTGATACAATTAAATGACAACTGTTCTATCAATGCATGGAAAGCTGTCTGGTTCTGGCCTTTGAGTAGTACTTTCTTGACTACATTGTAACAGTTATATAAATTAACTATTCCACACCCCCTTTCCTTAAAGAAATCAGTACACCCAATCTGGGGCTTGAACTCATGACCCTGAGATCAAGAGTTGCATGCTCCACTGACTGAACCAGCCAGGCACTCCTACTATCATTTATTAAAAAACAAAGTCTATGATTTTGTAGATTCACCTATTTTTAGGAAATGGTTCATGTTACCCAGGCTTTCAAATTTATTAGCACAAGATTATAAGTATTTTTTAGTATTCTACATGAAGTTGGGTTTTGCTTTCTTTAGATTATATTTTTTTGGAGTGTTCATACCATTTACATTTATTGTTATAACGTATGTTTGGCCTTATGTCAGTCTTCATATTACATGTTTTATGAGTTTAATGCTTTCCTTCTGGGTTTTTTTTTCTTTTTGTTACTGTCTTTTGTAATAGTAGAGATTGTTTGTCTAGAAGACTAAACATCCAAACATCCAAACTTCAGAAATGTTCTACAAGTCTGCATTGTCATGGTAGCCCAAACTGAAAAACATGCAAGATAGAGAACCTATAGTGGATGAAAATTAGCTTCTAAGTTGTTTCAGACTGCAAAATATTTCATAAATTTCACGAAAAAATAGGGATTTGTTACTAAGAAGGAAATACTCTGTATGTACATGCTAAGAGAGAAATTTGGGAAAGAAAAGATTAGTATGCAAGCAGACACCCCTTTCCAAGAGAATTTGCTGCTTCATCATTCTCTTTTCTGCTTTGTAAAAGTTGTTGCAGTATATCCTGATAACTAGTGATTTTGTCTCTATGTGAAAATCAACCAGGATTTCTTGGTGAATATGATTTTATATATTCATATTCTTTCATGATGTTCCAACTTCCTCTTCATTTTTAAGGAAATGGGTGTGCATTTTATAAAAAAAAATTAAGTAAGAGGCATTCATTGTGTTTATATTACTAAATAGTTAGGATTTTTGCCTAATTCCAACTTTTCTGCTTTCAGGTAAGCCTCGGTGTTTTAAATTGATACAAAATGATGAGAGACAAGCCAATATTCCATTGTTTGGCATGATATATTTACATTACTTACAATAAAAAGAGATATTCAAAACATACACTTTTTTTTTTTTTAAGGTTTTCATTCATTTATTTGACAGACAGAGATCACAAGTAGACAAGGAAGCAGGCAGAGAGAGAGGGGGAGGCAGGCTTCCTGCTGAGCAGAGAGCCCGATGTGGGGCTTGATCCCAGGACCCTGAGATCATAACCTGAGCTGAAGGCAGAGCTTTAGCCCACTGAGCCACCCAGGCACCCCCAAAACATACATTTTCTTAAACTTGTCTTATTTCCTATATTAAACACCATCTTTATATACTAAAATTTCTTCTTTGCTTACTCAACTCTTTTGGAATTTCAATATGTAAAATATCATTAATCTGGAACAGGTTAAGTTTTGGACATTCTGGATAAAATATCTTCTGCTATAATCTGTGTTTCCACCTCCCAACCCACATCCTCCACCACCAGCCTTGCCAGCCTTGTATTCTTAAAGATATATGTTTTTCATTCTACTGAATTTCATAACTTTATTTTTTTTAGGATTTTATTTATTTATTTGATAGTGATTAGAAGTAGTCAGAGAGGCAGGCAGGGAGAGAGAGGAGGAAGCAGGCTCCCTGCTGAGCAGAGAGCCCGATGTGGGGCTTTGTCCCAGGACCCTGGGATTATGACCTTAGCTAAAGGCAGAGGCTTTAACCCACTGAGCCACCCAGGCGCCCCCATTACTTTAAATAATATACATAGGTGCATTTCTCAATTATCAATTTCAAAAATTAAAGTTTCTATTAACTCCTTGTTGAAAATGAAGAGATTTTCTCAGTTTATGTTCTTTAGCTTCTTTTGCTCTCTAGCCTCCTATTTTCATGAAAAGGTGTAGAATACTGAATCCGTTATATTATTTTTAAAATATCATTTAGGGACGCCTGGGTGGCTCAGTTGGTTAAGCAGCTGCCTTTGGCTCAGGTCATGATCCCAGCATCCTGGGATC
>PISX010000851.1:0-39550 GCA_004024625.1 Mellivora capensis | reverse complement strand
TACTATTTCCCTCCTTTGATTTACTTCATCTGCCTGCATGCTAGAAAGATTCTTTCTCTATCCACAAAACGCAGTAATTTCAGCAGGAAATGTCTTGGATTAATTATGTTCATTGTATTTATCTGAAGATTTAGATCTTCTGTAATTTCAGAAAATTTTTCTTCTATTGTATCTTTAAATATCTGTTCTTTTCTGTACTTCAGAGAACAGTTACCTAGATTTTATAACTAGGTTGGCTATCTTCCATATCTGCTAACTTCTGTGTAACAACTTTAATTTTTATTCCTTTTCCTCTTCATTTTGTGTGATTTTTCTTCATTCTATCCACCAGATCATTGGCTCAGTTTTCTGCACAGCCAATTTTACTTCTTGGTGTTTCTAAATAATTATTACTTCTTTTCTTTTCTTTCTTTTTTTTTTCAAAGATTTTATTTACCTTCTTGAGAGACAGAGAAAGCATGAGCTGGGGGAGGGACAGAGGGAGAGTGACAAGCAGACTCCCCCCTGAGCATGGAACCAGACTCGGGACTCAATCCCAGGACCCTGAGATCACAATGTGAGCCAAAGATAGACTCATAACTGATTGAGCTGCCCAGGTGCCCCTCATTTATTATTTCTGCAATGAAATTATTTTTTCCCTTTATCTTTGCCAGGTTCCTTTACATTTCATGTTTTTTCATCCTCTTACCTTTGATAATCATCTCTCATAGTGTCCAAATCTTCTTAATTATATCTAAGTATGGAACATTTATTTTATCAAATTTTCTCATGCTTCTCACCGCTCTTTCAAATGTGTCTCTTCTTATATGTGTTTATATGTCTCCCTCCCTCCTTCCTTCCTTTTCCCCCCTTTCCTCCCACCCTCCCTCCTGCTCTTTCTTTCTTCATTCTTTTAATAAAAACTTTCCAAATGTGTTTCCTTGGCCACATATATAGGTGTGGCTGAGAGTATTCTCCTGATCCTCGTTTTCTTCCACACTTCCTCTCTCCACACCTGCTGGCTCCCACACAGGCCTCCTCTGAATCAGAGAGGCCAAGTGGTTCCATCCCTTGAAAGGAAGGATATTTCATTCCTCCTTTTTAAGGCTTTCAACAGCACAACTTCCTAGATTCCAAATCACTGTTTAGTGCCACAGTTCTTTGAATTCATAAGCCTCAGATTTTGTCCCAAAGTACGAGTATGGTACTGTGTTGGCATGAGTTTCTAACATTCATTTTATGTTGATTTCAGGCAGCTGTGCTGCCTTCAGGCAGCACAGCTCTGAGGATCCAAGTCTTGGGTTGACTCTGGTCAGCATCACCCTAACTCTTCCCATGTGCTGAGTTTCCTCTTAGGAGTCCCTCTGTCCTTACAACATGGCCTTAGTCAGACACTCTGCTTTATGGGATATATCATAATACCTCAGAAACTCTGGTGGGGAGGAAAGGTTAGCTGCAATCCCATTCTTTTTCTCTGATGGGGCTGCTCTGATTCTACATGAACTTGAGTGGCATCCATGGGCCAAAGTCTCATAATGTTGAAAGATCAAGAATAACTAACTCTACACATTAACTTTATGCTTAAGATCCTGGCAAGTTTCCCATTTTTACCCAACGTGGTATGTTGCACATTCCAGCAGAAGGTGGGATGCAAATGGTCTTTGCTCCTGGACTCATCTAGCCCTATGGGTCTGAGCAGAAAATGCTAATACCACATAATGTGGCTCTTACACAGCCCATTTGGTGGGTGATACACTTTCTCAAGACCTTCTTCAAATAAATGAGTGTTGGGCCTGCTGGTTCCCAATTCCTTTAGCTTTCTCTCTCCTTTCAAGGACCTAAGTCCAGATTTATTCATGCAATAAAGAGAACATAAATGCATATTAAGCTCTACAATGTGCTAGGAGTTATTTAAGGTTCTGGCCATATACTCATGAATAAGAAATAAGTTCCTGCCCTCATAGAAGATTGTTCCTCATCCTGCCATCCATGCAGAGAGTTTGCATTCTCGTGGTTTGTATACAAATTCAAATATGAGGGGCACCTGGGTGGCTCAGTCTGTGAAACGTCTGCCTTTGGCTCGGGTGATAGTCCCAGGGTCCTGGGATCAAGCCTCGCATCGGGCTCTATGCTCAGCAGGGATCCTGCTTCTCCCTCTCCCTCTCCCTCTGCCTGCCACTCTGCCTACTTGTGTTCTCCCTCTCTCTCTCTGTGTCAAATAAATAAATAAAATCTTAAAATAAACTAAAAATAAATTAAAAGATGGTGCCTCCTCAAATAGAAACAAATATCAGGAATCTGAATTCTTGCTTTACAAGTTCATTTTTGTTTTCCAGGCATAAACTCCCCTCTCTTTATTTCTTTAAAAAATTATTTATTTGTTTATTCATTTTAAGTAATCTCTACACCCAGCGTGGGGCTCGAACTTACAACCCTGAGATCAAGAGTCACATACTCACTCTACCAGCTGAGCCAGCCAGCCACCCCAAACTCCCTTCCCTTTAATAAATGGATTTAAAATATATTTTCTGAAGTGAATTCATACAAGAGAAAGTTCTGGAAATGCTGCCTAGGCCTGCAGGGTAAGGTAAGCATTAGCATCTCCCCTTGAGGATTCATTTCAACACCCCACAGGTCCATTTGCAACCTGTACTTTGAATCTGATTAGTTGCATAATAACTCTTTACATTTTCATGCGGTGTGGCACCTTTCTTTGGATGAGCTTAAAGTGTTTTACAGCCATTATCCTATTAACCCTCACCCTAGGGAGTTTTAGGGGTGCATAGAATATGTTATTATCTTTATTTTATAGAAAGGACAGGATGGCACAAGAAGTCAAGGAATTTGAGCAACAGCACACGTGAACTTGGGTGGAACCAGGGACAGGAACAGGTTTCGCAAACAGGCTTTTGCGGCTCTGGCATAAATCTCTGCTTCCTTCCACCGGAAAGAACCAAATGGCCCTAGTGGTGATACTGAAGGTCTGATCCTTTGCCCCAAAGGAAGGGTTAAATGTATGCTGGGAGGAAGGAGCTGTTGATTCATCTAGGATGATAGGAGCTGCTCAATAAACTTCTGCAAGAGATATGCATATGTATTTCACATCTACTCTACTATGTGGTGTCATGCGGGCAAATGCTATGGGAGAAATCCAGGAAGTGTTCTGCTGGGCACGGAGTGGCTACTAAATACATATTTGTTAAAGGAAGGAAGAAAAATGGGAAGAAAGAAGGAAAGGTAAGATGTCATTCCCATCTTCAAGGAGCTTATAATTAGGGAGAAACACTACAAACTAATATAAAGAACAATTTTGTACTGAACTAGGCAGTATTGTCCATCCATGCAAAAGCAGAGCAGAGAGGGAAGGAACCACTGTGGCCTGGAGCCCTCAGAGAAACCTTCCTGCAACAGACAGAATTTGAAGATGCCTTGGAGGAGGGGGGGATTCTGGCCGGATGAAGAGAGGGAGGGAGACCAGTTTGGCAAGTGCAAGGGCCTGACGAGGCTGGTGGTAGAGAGCACGCGAAGGGAAGAGTGCTTTTTAAAAAATGTATTTTTAAAGGAAGAAGTAAGTCTTGTGAGTCTGGAAAGAGGGAGTGTTTCTTTCATTAGGTATTGCGAGGTGCCCTCAAGGTACTGGAAGATAAAGAGGAAGGAATCAGAGCAAACTCGTAGACCCTGAGGTTGAAAGCATGCTGTTGTTGAGAAAGAAAGGCTGCATTTTGGAGCATGGTGAATTTTTTCAGCCTGTAATAATTTCAGGAACTCGTCTCAGCACATTTATTTTGAAACTTTGCAGAGGCCGCAAGCTTCTTGGAGTGTTTGTTTCTCCCTTAAAGATGAGACTTAGCTCACTATTATTCTCTGTTGTCATTGAAATGGTGTTCCTCTTTTTTTTTTTTTTTAACTGTTTGTGTATTTTTTACTTAGTTTTAGTTAGTGAAATATATATGTCTTTATCATTATTGTTCCGGTATTATTTTTACTATTATTCAGTTCTGATTACACTGGTGTATCCATCCATCATCCTAATCTCTGCTCCACATTTATCCCTTAACATGGTCCACAGCTGGCAGAGCTCCCTGGCAACTTCCTTCTTCTGGTCTGGATTGAACAATTAGAATTACATATTTTGAAAATAATTATTACCGTCTTTTGGCATTTTCGATATCTTCAGGGATCAACACTCTTGTTTCATTTAGGGTTCTTTCTTCCTCCACAGAACAGGGAAGGCGAAAAGCTTTAGAAACGGAAATCTCTTCTATTCCCAAATAACGTTGGCCTCTGGCTAGAAGTAGATAATCAAAATAAGGAAAAAAAAAAAAGCCTAACTCAACATTATAGAAATGTGTATCAACCCATGTAGGAGACTTCGTGGTCTTAAAAGGTGATTGCCTTTATCTGGAGGTCTGAAGAAGGCGAGAGAGAGTGTGGTGGGAGGCCGAGGGTTGGGCAGACTCTCCGCAGGGTGGCCGGTAGGAGTATTCATATGCACCGGTGCAGAAGAATAAGATCTGTAGCTTTGCAGCCCAGGCCCAGGTATGATTGGTGGCCCGCAGCGTAGGGGCAAGCACAAGAGCAAGAACCCCAGTTTTCTACGTTTTCAGCATCCCAAACCAACAGCAGCAGGGGGGAGATATTTGGAACAGACTGGCAGAATTTTCTAAAATGCATTCCCCGTTTATTACTTTTCCATCGAATGGAGAGCCTGGCTGAGAACGAGGTTCACATCCAAATCCAAGGGAGAGGGAGAAGCAGGATCCCTGCTGAGCATAGAACCCGATTCGAGGCTTGATCCCAGGACCCTGGGACCATCACCGGAGCCAAAGGCAGACGTTTCACAGACTGAGCCACCCAGGTGCCCCTCATATTTGAATTTGTATACTAGGGTTCTCTTTGCTCTCTTTGAATGTTCCCGTTTAATTCGGGCGCATGCATTATCAAACATCTGTTTTAATTACAGCCATTGTTAAGGTAGTTAATCAGTTGTCAGCTCTCACCAGCCAAAAATCCTATATTGCTGAATTTTCGTACAATCAAAGATACAATAAATATACAAGGAATTCTTGTATATCAGTGCGGGGGTGGGGGGAAATGCATACAACTTCTTTGCTCACTGATGCAACCAAAACACCCAGGAGTTATTATAATGTGCATTCCCCTGACACAGACTTTTATTTCATGCAAATGACTGTGATTAAGATTCAAATACTTTTTTTTTCCATTTTCACACATTACTTAATCAATGTGAAGTACTGTGTAAAAATTGCATCTCTTCATAACAGTGATTTTGACCAAGTCAAGTGTTGCTCCTAGAATTATAATCCAGACTTGTGATTCAATTATTATTTGGAGACTTTCTAAATTCAAATTAAGTTCACTCTTTCCTCCTCCTCCCAACACTGTAAACTTAGTATCAGTATGGATCATTTGTAAGGTGTGACCAAAATAACTTCCCATTGCAAGAAAATACACAATGTGATGTGTAAATTTCTCCTTACTTGCAAAAAAAAAAAAAAAAAAAAAGATTGCAATCAATAGTGACTAGACATTAAAATGTATGAAATTCACAAAGTACAGTCAATTTATATTACACTTACTTTTAGGCTGGATAATACTGACACTCTCCAACATACATATCTATTTAAACTTAACTTGGAACACTTGTACAAACCACTATTTAAAAAGTTACAAAGAACCCATGGAATACATAAAGTTTTGCATCTCTACGTGATGATTTAAACTTTGGACATTCAAAAGCACATTTTTACAGGAATCAACAAGGAATGCGTAAAATAAAGTAGGATTTCAGAAGCCAACTATGTACCTCTTATACAACTATACAACATTGATCTATTTACAGTTTGCTGCACCCAAGCCAGAGGCTGAATTTTGTTTTGTTATTGTCTATCTCTTTCTTGCTCATCTTGCATTTCATTTATATTCGAAAAAGTAGATTTTGCCAGTGACTAGGTTTGGGTTATTACCATGTACTGTCCACATCCATTTTTTAAAAATATATTCCATACCCTAAATTTCTTGACCTTCTGCGATGAAAATAAAATCTAATATTGTTTTCCTTCTTCTACCAAAAATTCCTCCTTTTGTGTCCAATTGCAAGAAGCAGACAGACACTCATCTTTTATTCTCCATGGTTCCTGGAACACAATGCTATCTCTATACTAGAGCTGAGTCTGTTGCATTTGACTGTTATTTTTTTTTTCTTTCTTTGAGAGAAGAAGAATTTGCATTTGATGGGGTTTGATGCAAACATAATATTTGAATCTGGATATTCTTTTTGGAAGTTGTTCCTTGAACATTCTTATGGAGATATGCCACCTTTTCTGCCAGGAAAGATGGAGAGACATTGGCAGTTAGTTCATATGAGGTACCAACTTGTAGAGACTTTGGCCAGTTGGAACCAAAGGTCTAGTCCTGAATTTACTAGAAGACTAGGAAACCTCTGTGAGGTTGAGGAGGCTGTAGAGGTGGAATAATCATGATCTGCCTAAGAAGCCATTGTCATGTTCTACAGGAATAAAGTAGCCAGCCATGTTGGGGTCTTTTGAAGCCAGAACTAGGTCATTTGAAGTCAGGGCAGACACTTACAGAGACCCACAGAGACAGTTCCTTTCTATTCTGATCCCATCGAGGGAGTTGTGTGGAGGCTTTATGATAAAGCTTTGGGGGAGAAACGAGATTGGATCAGAGACACTGGCTGGTCCCCATTGTCTAACCTTCCCTATCCCAGAGTAATAGAAAGCTGTAGTTCCGAGTGTGGACCTTTACATAGCCCTTGTAGCTACTTTAGTGGATCCATGACTAAATTCTGGCCAACAGAATATAAGAGTAGAGGTCCAAAATTCCTTATCCCAAATAAGGAATAACTTGGGGCCACATATGGCTTGGAATTACGATTTTTTTTTCAGATTTTGAAGGTAATATGATGCATATACTGCTTATTAGGGAATATCTCCATTGGCATCCAGGGCAGCTGTCATTTGCAGCAAAGCATAGTAATATTCACTGTGAGTGGGATAAATAAAGACTGGCGGTGATGCAGGCTAGCTGAGTCTGACAACCCAGGGGAGGGTCCCATAGGACCAGCCAAAAGGGTCCTTGGCTTTACACGGGATAGAAATCCAATGGGAGCCAGAGAAAGTGAAACCCTTTAATTGAATAGTATAAGTGATAGGTAGAGAAGGGCAGACAGAGTGTCTGGGAGACTCAGAAAAGAAAGGAGAATGAGTCTTGTCAGTACCTGGGGCTGAGAGTTTGTATTAGAAAAGGGTCTAGGGTATGCACTCCTTCAGGAACCCAGGGTAGGGTCCAATCAAAGGCAAGTGTCAGATGAACCATAGGTATTATTCCATAAATTACTGAAGGTAGGGGTATTGAGGCCACCATCTGCTGAGGCTTGTTTGAAGCTAATGTCCTGGAACATATTTGAGATCTGACCTGTTATCAGGTGTTTTGGGCCCAGGACAAAGCTCAGGGAATGATTAGCTTTCTTGCTTCCTCTCTGAATTGGGAACATAGCTTCTTTGGCATATTTGGAGGCAAAAAAATGGGTCATGAGTAAATGGGGCCTCGTAGAAAAACAGCAGAGGTAGAGCCATTCTACGATGGAGTCCCTTCAATGGCAAGTCAGGTTAGATTTGGTCCTCAAATGAAATTTTGTCGAAAACTATGACAAGAATTTTGGTGTCTAGACCTTTTTGGATCCCAAAATTATGTATCATGTGGCAGCTTCTTGAAAACTATAGAGACAGCTGACAAATATCCTTCAATCCTTCCTCTTTTCTTCCGACATCCTGCCTCCTGGAATGTGAGGCTTCCTTTGACCATGACGACTGTGGTCTTAGTGATAATATACCCTTATTTATTACTTTCCTCAAAGAGCTATTATTTTTTTAAATATTTTAAAATGTGATTATTTTTGTTTGGCTGCATAACTTAATATTGGACACACTTTATGTGCAACACACTATACTAAGTATCTCATTTAATTCTGTGATCAATTCCATTTTACAGATAAAAAACTGAATAGAAAAGTTTATATAACTCAGCCAAGGCCCATATTCTGTAAGTGGCAAAGGTAGGCTTTGAAAATAAGAAGTCCATATGGTCTCTATCCATATAAAAAATTTTGGAGACTCATTGGTCAAGTTGCATATTTCCCTGTGGTCATGGAATTGCATTTTCTGGATGTCTTGTTGAGACATCGTGCTTTTGTTCCTACACCATTTTAGTTTGGCAAGTTTTAACTTGCAATTAGCCAGCTTTCTACCCATGCCAACAGAGGACAATTCCAAAAAGAGGAGGATAAAGCTAAAAGCCTATCGCTTTCTATGCTCCCGCTAACACTCATGACCACAACTACATCATGATGTAAAGCACTGATCAGAAAGGCTTTATGATTATTTTATGTCCATACTTCCCAGACAAATTAAAAGTGAATCTAAATTTGGGGAACCAGTTAACCTGTCATCTTGGCCATATTTTCTTGATTGCACCCATTTCTCATTTGAGGCACCATACTACTCAGTGGCAGGTGGCTTCTTCTTGTGAACACCCAAGTGCCAAAAGAAGGCACAGTCTCATAGCAAAGCAGTCCCTGCTGAAATCCGAAATTTCAGAAGTTATAGACGTCATATTCACAAGCAACTGTCATACATTATTGGCATTTCTGGCACAATTACCCTAGAAACTATGGGGAGAAAATTTAACTATTTAACCATAGGGAAGGGCAGTGCTAATGGAATTGGGTTTGCTCCAGAGAGATGTGTGTATGACTAAGCCATTCTCAGATGCTAATCTTTGGTCTCAGCTCATTAAAGTAGTTAGATCTCAAGTCTTAGTGTAGCAAAAATGGTAACAAATAGTTGTTAAATCTAGGTGATGAACATGTGAATGCTCCTTATACTATTTTCCCTACTTTTGCGTAAGTTTGACAATTTCATAATAAAATGTCAGAAGACAAGGGAAAAGTCCATCCAAATGCTAACTTTAAAAATCACCTTCCCGGGGCGCCTGGGTGTCTCAGTGGGTTAAGCCTTTGTCTTCAGCTCAGGTCATGACCATAGGGTCCTGGGATTGAGCCCCACACTGGGCTCTCTGCTCAGCGGGGAGCTTGCTTCCCCCTCTCTCTCTGCCTGCCTCTCTGCCTACTTGTGATCTCTGTCAAGTGAATAAATAAAATCTTAAAAAAAAAAAAAAGAGAGAGAAAGAGAACATATGCACTCATGAGCTAGGGAGGGGTAGAGGGAGAGGAAGAAAGAGAATCATAAGCAGGCTCCACGCTCAGCAGAGAGCTGGATTCAGGGCTGGATCTCTTGATTCAGAGGTCATGACTTGAGCCGAAATCAGATGTTGGGCGCTTAACCGACCGAGCGACCCAGGTGCCCTAAGTCACACGTTTCAAGTACTCAGTAATCACTGGTTATCTGTTTCTTAAACCATTTAAAAAATTGTGGCAAAATATGCATAACAAAAGTTACAATTTTTAAATGTGCTGTTCAAGGTTTAAGTATGTTTGTGTTGTGATCCAATAATCACTACCATCCATCTTCAGATTGTTAAAAAAATTTCCCTATTATTTTTTTTAATCTTAACCATTTTGTGTTGTGGTAAAAAATATATATAAATTTTTAAACTTTATACATTAACTATCTTTATTTTTCTGAAGATGTTGAAGCAGAAGGAACTCCATTCGTCAGCCATAACAATGGAACGAACCTCACTCCACTCAGAGTACCCCAGGCCCTGGTCCTCTTGGACATGAGTTGAGATACACAGTTCTATTGAGCACAGACATTGAGTCAGTCAGCAAACATTTGTGGGGAGCCTGCCGTGAGCCAGGTGCGGTGCTGGTGTGGAAATAGAAAGGTAAGGAAGGTAGGCAAGGCTCTTGCTTTTTCATGGAGCTTCCTTTCCAGTATGGGGAGACAGACAATAAGCCAACCAGTTAACCAGCCAACAGAGAGACCAAGATGTATCAATCAGGTGGTCGTAAATACTGTAAAGAATATAAAACAGGGTGATGTGTTGGAAAAATTCACTGACCTTAAGTTATATGTCATATTCAGAAGCAAATTCCATGTTAGATATATATTCTCCAAAAACAATGACATAGGGCATTCACCAAAAAGAAGTTTGAGTTTCTACTACTTTTGCTTTTCCTGCCTCTGTCATTTATTGACTGGTTTTACTCAATTACTTACTTTGTAAATGTGGATGGTATAAATTTGGTAATCCTTCACGGAACTCACACAGTATCTTTATGTTAAAAAAAAAAGAGACACCTGGAACTTTTGCAAAAGAAGTTCATCCAGATGGGAACTGTGTTGCAAATGGAACCCCAGGTTTTAAATGCATAAGGAAAAATCTTTGAGACGAAAACCTACAGATACACACAGACGCACACAGACATACACAGATACGTACAGTTAATCCCTGTAATCGTCTGCTTGAGCCCACTGGCTCTCTGGAGCAGTGCAGGTTAGTATCTCCACCACCTTTTTCTCCCCTGCATGTTTCCCAAGCACTACGTCTACTCTAGAGACAAACGCTGACGCGCAGAGTGTGCAGTTGCGTGAACAGAGGAGGGAGGCAATGTGATTCACACGACTTTCCTTCTTTCAACAAGAAAGACAGCAAAGTATTTCCCATGTTCCTCATACAGTTCACCATCTTATAAATTCTGTGTACCTCAACCTATTACTGATCAGAAGAAAAATAAGTGTGTGACAAATATTTTATTTTCATTAAATAAAAGTTCCAATTAGTAACATGAGTAATGTTATAACTGTCCCCAGGAAAGGAGATAAACCAGTTCAGCAGTACTGAAGAGAGAAAGCCAAACTGTTTCAAGTTCTTATCTTGACTGTAAAACCTTCATCATTTTCAAGATTCTTGATTTTCCTGCCCCTTGTCTACACCCTTCTGCCAATGTTTCATCTTTAAGATCTATTCACAGCCTTCAAAACAGCCCCAGGGCAAATAGCAAGCAGGGCAGAGAATGTGGTCTTCAATTACTCTACTATTTGGGTGACTCCTGACCTGGGATGATGTGATTCTGAATGGATTATAAATGGTAGTAGTGATAGGGAATGGTCAATATTTATTTATATGTTTTCTTAGCTGGCATGCTATTTCAATTTTTACATATCTCTTAAATTTTAGAGAGACACATTTCCTTTTTTTTTTTTAGTTTTATTTATTTAAGTAATCTCTATGGCTAATATGGGGCTCGAACTTACGACCCTGAGATCAAGAGTTGCATGTTCCTCTGACCGAGCCAGCCCGGTGCCCTGAGAAATACATTTCTAAACTCAGTTTCTCAGGTTTAGAAAATTGACCATAATACAAACATCCTTCACTGAAATTCATCAGGATTGGCCAGCATTAGTAACAACAATACTAATAACAAAAGTGACACTAGCTATGCTAAGAGCTTACCATATATTATCTCATCTAATTCTCATGAGAATTTCCATGTCAGTGATGAGGAAACTCAGAGTAAGGGAAGTAATAGCTAGCTGAAGTATGGGCCAGCAACTCTTTGTTCTATGTCCCATGTTGGCAATGACGTCATGTTGCAGGGGGGTGCGTTGGGGAGTGTTCAGTTTATCAAATCGTGATCAGAACTGCCTTCTCCAAGCCACCCCAAATAAGCATTTTATTTGAGGCAAGGGCTGTGTGTCTCTTAAGTAAATGCAGATTACAATAGCAAAGGCTGTCCCTGGAAGACATCTGGGGCTGGTATGATATACCTACACAACTGTTACCACCCAATCCCCATTTATTTAATGCCCATCATGTTTGGAACACTAGATTCAGACACTGACATGGGGAAGGGGCCCTAGGAGACATGGGAGGACCAAAGCGGGACAGCAGCATGGAATGGTGGGACCAGACCAACCCCCATGGTCAGACACATATAACCTCTAGTCTGGGGTCTTACAGATGATTTCCTTGACCTTAGACAAATTATCTAGTTTCTTTGAGCCCAAGTTTATTGGCTATAAAATAAAAGGTTGGATTTAGTGACTAAGTTCTGTGTAGCTATAAAATATGATGATTCCATAGGTCCTGCTTTCTAAGAACTTACAATCCAGTATGATGATAAAACAAGCTCAGTAATTGGAAATGTTTTTAAACTTGATATTGTAATTGCTTTGGTGTATTTTTTCCCCCCACTTGGTCTTGAACCTAAGAGCTGTGGCCATATTCTTTGTATCTCTTCTAAGATTTTGCACATGGTAGGCATGTTAGGGGCTTCATAAATGTCTGTTACATAAGTGAATGAATAATAAAATGAATGAGTATATGAATAAACACATAAATTTAACTTCCCACGGAAACAGTGTCTATGGAAGGACACCAGATTCTTCTTAGGTTCATATTCAGGTCTCATTTTTACATCATTTATCCCCAAGAGTAGATCTAAGTAAGTTTTCAGGAGCACAAAGTTAATACAATTTAAGGGCTCTTCTTTAAGAAAAACTAAAATTTCAAATATAAAATGAGGTCTAGCTCTTTTGCAGGAGCCTCTGCAAATGAAGAACACCAAGGTATATGCTCTATTGCTTCTTGGCCAGTAATGCTGATCATTTTAACCATTCATAAGTGTACAATTTGTTGGCATTAAGTACATTCACAATGCTGTGCAATCATCATGGCTATTCATACCCCAAACTTTCTTTTTATCATCCCCGACATAAACTCTGTACCCATTAATCAATAACTCTCTTCACTTCCCTCCCACGAGCTCCCAGTAACTTCTTCTACTTTTTAAAACAATTTTTATTTATTTATTTGACAGAGAGCTCACAAGTAGGCAGAGAGGCAGGCAGAGAGAGAGGGGGAAGCAGGCTCCCCGCTGAGCAGAGAGCCCGATGTGGGGCTTGATCCCAGGACCCTGTGATCATGACCTGAGCTGAAGGCAGAGACCCAACCCACTGAGCCACCCAGGTGCCCCAACCCCCAGTAACTTCTATTCTACTTTCTGTGTCTGTGAATTTGTTCTAGGTATGTCATATAACTAGAACCATATCATATCTGTCCTTCTGTGTCTGGCTTCTTTCACTCAGTGTAGTGTTTTCAAGGTCCATTCATGCTCTATATGCCAAACGTCTCTTTCTTTTCATGGCAGAATAATATTCCATTATATGTATATACCACATTTTGTTTATCCATTCATCTGACTAGGGCTGTTTCCATTTTTTGGATATTGTGAGTAAACGTTACTGTGACCATTGTATATAAAGAATCTGTCTGAGTTTCTGCTAGCAATTCTTTTGACTATATCCCTAGGATTTGCCGCATCTGTATTTAATCTTTTCGAAACGACCAAACTGTTTTCCACAGCAGCTGTACTATTATATATATATATATATATATATATATATATATATATATTTTAAAGATCTTATTTATTTATTTGACAAAGAGAGAGAGAGAGATCACAAGCAGGCAGAGAGGCAGGCAGAGAGAGAGGGAGAAACAGGCTCCCCGATGAGCAGAGAGCCCCATGCGGGGCCCGATCTCAGGACCCTGAGATCATGACCCAAGCCAAAGGCAGAGGCTCAACCCACTGAGCCAGCCAGCTGCCCCACTATTTTATATTTTTACTAGCAACATATGAGAGTTCCAATTTCTCTATATCCTTGCCAACAGTGTTACTTTTTTTTTAATTGTAGCCAATCCTAATAGGTATGATGTGGTATCTCATTATGATTCACCTGATTATTTTTTTCATAACCTTTAACATTATATGAAATGGTCCTGTTTACTTATTTTTCTTCACTTATTTTACTAGTCTGGAAATCCATCGACCACTTTCATTATGTTCACTTCTATATTTTCAGCATCCCAAACTGCTCCCATCAAGTATAGACATCTTATTGAACAAATGAATGCACGGGTGGTCTCCCCACAGCTACACCTGCTTGTTTTAATGTTGTTTGTGCTACAATCAATGCTCAAACAATAGCATGTGAATTAGATAAGAAGTTCACAGTTGCTCGTAATAAGCATCTGAAAAATCCTTCTGGTAGCCTTGAGCCGGTGGACACCACTATCCTAGGACCTCTGAAAGTAAAGACCAAACATGATTTAAATGAAGAGGTGTCATAAAAGACATGGGTAAGCCCCAGTAATCAAAACCGGAATTTCAAGTGAATCATTTAATAATTTTTATAAAGCTTGCATGGACAACTGCTTCTGTCCCTTTTCAAGGCACCCAGCCCTGAGGCTGCTTTGCACCAAGTATAAATGGAAGGAAAATATTGCACTGGGGTATTGGAAGGAGCTGTGTCACAGAAACCCAGGTCCTAAATGGCTGACTACTGTGTCCACTTGGGTTGACAAGAAAGTCATGGCGCTGCCCGACTTTCCATTTATAACTGTAGGAGAACAAAATTTCATTTCTTAAACTGAAGGCTGAAAAATTACTGAATCATTCAGAACAATATGTGATCTTAACTCTTAACATGGCTTCTGTGCGTTCTATAAACACAATTTCACAACTGAAAGCTTTCAACAATTCCATTCGCTATTGCTAAGAGCCAGTGCCTGGACTGGGAGATCCTGGAAATAGCCTGAGGGGCTAGAGCAAGGGACCTGTGTGCAGGGTTGCACCATGGCAAATCGCAAAACACACTGCTGCGCTGTATCATACCTGCCCGCCTGGGCACCACCCAATTTCACACGATCTATTTGCTAATGCTGCAAACACAAACCAAATCATGCCCATTGTGTAGTCCACAATTATTCCTGGTCACTCTTTGAGTTACTAAACCAAGTTGCATAATGTTAATATTTTGAAATCAGGAAGTTTTGTCTCTGAAAGGCTCATGGAGTGTTTTATTAAATGGTGAATGTAGCTCCTGCACAAGAAGCAGAGGAAGGAATCAGATGGACTCCTGGGTATGGAAAGAGGACAGAAGATACACCCAAAGTCCTAGCCGGAAACAGATTTGCCCCGTAGCTAATGAAGACGGAGCTTTCCAACACCCATTCTGCTTGGGCACCTTCCAAGGGCAGAGGGAGGAGGAAACATTGTTTGTAGACAATGACTAATGAAACAGTTTCATTTCAACTAAAAAAAAATAAATAAAAATCTGTGACTTTTCGATTGAGATATTATTTATTTCTACCCAAATACCACTTTGCCGAATAGAATTTGTTCAGGAGTACCTGACTGGCTCAGTCAGAAGAGCATGAGACTCGATCTCAAGAGTTGTGAGTTTGACTCCCACATTGGGTGTAGAGATTACTAAAAAAAAAAAAACTTAAAAAAGTTCCATTCACACTTCTTGGAATGTACCGCACATCTCTTTGCACAATTAAAGTTGACTAATTGGTGTCAGAAGTGGAAAATTTTTAAACGGCAGTAGTTCCCATATACACAATAGTATGTCTCTTTTGGCCCTCCCATATTTTGAAATTCAGTGTGAGAAAAAACTATCTCTGTAAGAAGTAGTTAGTTCACCTTATTAGCTAATGGGAGTGCTCTCAGGTGAGGCTTCTAAGTGAGCGCATGGAAAATTCTTGAAAGAATCTATCTTACAGCTGCTTTGTAAACTTCCTCATCACATGGAAGGAGCTGCAGCACCCCCCGGGCCCAGGATCTGTGCCCCACACCCATTTGTATGTCACACGAGTGGCTCACTTTTTGAGAGCTTACCCATAAAACCTGACCCTACAGTTGTAGAAGCCACCATTCCTCAATAAGATAGGAGCTTCTTGGGCATTTCATATTTCTTTTCTTTCAGTTCTGAGAGAAGCATTAGCAAGGCAATTCAAAAGCAAGCAGAAAACTGGCATAGCTAATTTAGGCTAATTAGGATGGTGGACGCCGAGATCCATACTCCAGGGCTTCCCATGCCCTCTCCCGTGTCTCCACCTGATTGCTTTGTCCAGCAGCAAACCCAGGAGGCACTTCCAATTACATCATATCCTCTTCAAACACCAAACCACTCAAGCTAATTTTATCCTATTAAATAGACTGAAGGATCCAGAAGAAAGGCTCTCTCCACCTCCCCAAAAGCTTCAATTACCAGGGTCTCTGATTATCATCGCTTCAATCCTATATGCACTGCTAAATACTTTTTTTGCTTAGCGTTGCCTTCTTGATTCAGATGAAAAGCAAATATTATAAGCATGTCTTTACAGCTCTGGTAAGTGACATTAGGAGTAAAACTAAAAAGAAACTCCCCGGTTATTAGCATGGTTAATCAAAGTCAAGTTTGAAGTTGCCAAAGACATTGGAATCGCAGAAACGGCATCCCCTCTCGGAATATTAGCATTTAGAAAAAGCACTGAGGATTTCTTTTCTTTCTTCTCTTTCCCTTCCCTTCTCTTCCTCATCTCCCTCCATCCTGTCTTCCTTTCTTCTTTAATCTCTTTTAAGGACTATCAATAAAGTTAGTAGCCAAAGGAAATTCGTGATTTGTGGTAATAAATATGGAATAAACAGCTTGGCCATGGACAAAAATGTAAGGAGTTGCAGTGAGAATAGCAGAGTCACTCATCATCTGGTCTACTTTTTCCTAGCCAAGTGTAGTTTTCATGACACATGCACAGAAAGAGTATCAGAGAGTATGAACTTCCAGTTTCCAAACTCAAAATCAACTTTCCGTTCAATTTTGACCCATTTAAGAAGTCTTAATCTGGAAGATATGTATGATTAAGACGGTATGTGTATATATAGAGAGACAGAGAGAGGGAGAGAGAGAGAGAGAGAGACTGATTACAGCCAAACAGAACAATGTTCTAACTCTGAATGTAACGTTCTTTCCAAACTGTAAGTTTAAAACTTGGAATCAGAACGGAACTTTTAGTTGTTCTCGATTCGTTTTGGAAGATTTATAAAAGCCACCTTAAAATGTTCCTTGCTTAAGAAGACATGTCAAGTTAAAGATATGAATTTACGTGAAGGGAGTGATGATGTCTGAAGGACTTAAAAAACTATTTTTGAGGTTTAATACATTTACTGTGCCAGCACCCTTCCTCTTCTCAAGGATAGGAAGGAAATAGGTTTGACCAATCTTAAAAGGTACAAGGGTAACAAAGGAAAGTTTTCTTGCCTTCAGTATCATCCAGCTGCCTAGAGGAGGTTCTTGCAATGAAGGGAAGAGTGATTTTTTCATTTCTCATAGAAATGTATTATAACTTAAAAAAAAAATTCTTTCCAAGACTTTTGGTGGTCCTCAAACTATTTGTCAGTTTTGTTTTCAGAAAATCTCATTTATATTCTGTGTAGTCAGTCCAAACGACTGAAATGAAATGTTTGCTTTTTTAACAGTCTCTTTCCTTTAGCAGAAAATCGGCCCAGTGGCTCTCACCCAGGGCCACGGTTTCACAGGTACGGAGAAGCCATTGTCTGGGGACAATCACCCTCCCCCCCCACCCCCCACCCCGCAAAAAAGAAACAGCCGCTAAACAGCAATCCAGCCAAACTCTGTTTGGGCCAATTTTCTTAATGTTTCAGCAAGGCTTAATCTGTGGGCAGAAGTGTTTAGTCCCATTAACAGCTAAAGTCACAGAGTCCACAACTCACGGTGCTGACAGTAAACAAGGAATTTGAGGAATGGCTTTTAAACAATGACTAAGCCTCAAGCCATTTTGTCTTCCAATGTTGTGAAACTTGGCCATGCCCCAGTTGCCTCCTTGTTGCCACTCTACTTGTATTGAAAATGCATCTCTCTCCCACGGCGGAGCTCTGTGCTGATTAGATTCGTTTCGCTAACTTCCTTGTCCTCTGATTGGCCCTGAGGACCCACATGATCACGAGGCTAACAACACGCTATTGTTTTTCAGAAGAACAAGCTTTGGTAGAAACTAGAAAATTGGTGCGTTTGCCCACACTGAATTTCTTTGCAGAGAACCCTACTCAGTCTCTGGTGGGACATGTCCCTTGGGTAGGAGTAGGGATTTCTTGACCTCTATTCTAGTCTCCTGTGCCCAGAGAGCAGAAATAAATGTGCATGAATGGCCCTCCTCACTGATAGGAATGATTCCACCAGGGGTGTCAAAGCATAAAATTCACCAGAAGTAGTTCATCCTTCTCTTTAAATATCTCACCTCAGGGCACCTGTCCGGCTCATGTTGGTGGAGCAGGCAACTCTTGATCTCGGGGTGGTGAGTTCGAGCTCCATGATGGGTGTAGAGATTACTTAAAATAAAATATTAAAGACAAACAAATAAACAAATAAATGTCTGACTTCATTTTGAAGGTTCTTTTCAATGTTTTCATCACTAGATCTGTCCTATTACCTCCCAGCTAATAACGCTATAAGCAACAGCCAACAGCTTTGCTTCTGTGACTTCTTTTTCCCACTCTCCACCCTTTTGCTTTCTCCGCATCACCCCCACTGCCCACCCAGGACTTACAAACAATAACAAAGAAGAGTATTCTCTGCCTCCGGAACTTCATATGATTCTAGGATTAAGGAGATTCCCCAAGGGATCCCGGCTCCACTTTGCGGGCTCTTTCACATCGTGATCTTTATAATGTGAGCTCGTGTCTCCTACTTGGCCCACAATAACACTAGTTCTTTCCCTGAACCTACCACTTCCCTCTGAAATATCACACACCCGGCTTTCAGGCTCTCTCATGCGTGCTGTCCAGGGCTGCTGAAAAGAAAGGGGTTACATTAGGAGTGTGGTATTCTGTAGGGCTGAGGTTGGACTTGTAAACAAAGGGGGTAGGGAGAAAGTCTGTACATGGAGAAGTTGACACAGCTCATAGGGAATTTTGAACTTCTTTCTCAATCTCTCTCAAATTAAAAAGCATACAAAGTAAGAGGCAGAAAGAGAGCAAGGGAAGTGAGGGAGTGATATATTTCTTTAACCTTTCAACAGCGTTTAGCAAATATCTACTCTATGTCAGACACTGTATGCTGTATGTACTAGGGGTTGGGGTTACGGGGATGACAAGATGTATTTACCTATCTGTACTGTGGGATGTAGCGTGGGATGGGAAGCAGACCAGAAAATCAGTTGTTATTAGCCAGAGAGTTAAGGTGCCTTGAGAACCTGACTCTAAAGGAGAGGATGTTTGAAATGGGCACTGAAAGATACGAGGCCACCACTAAGCACATGGGCATGGGACGCTGCAGGGACGCAAGGTGCAATGAGGAGAGGGGTGTCCCAGGATAACGACAACAACAAAAAACCAAAAACCCGCATGCCAAAGCCCACAGATACAGTGTATTACTCAGATACCATAAGCTGCTTGGTATGACTAGAGATTAAGAGACTAAGTAGAATCTTAACTCTTAACTTAGAGAAGTCTGTAAGTCTATGAAATGTAGCTATGACTTATTTCCATATTTCATCTCTTTTAATTTGGGGGGGAAATATTGATTATTCTAAGGTCTACGGTTTTACCTAGATAACACTACTGCATGTCTAAATGTCTTGTAAATGTCAACCATGAGTCTTATTGCTCGAACCAGAAGTTATCTTCATTGTTACAGTTATCTCCTGTCCCTGCAGGGTCCCCCAACGCTAAGACTAGGCTGCTCCTTCTCAGAAGTCACCCAGGAAACATTGATGCTGTCCAGGGTTCTGTTTTAATAGTGGTTGGACATTACCCACTTTCTCTGGGCTATTTCAAGCACCTCCACGGCTTCAACCAACACTGTAAGTCAGTAACTTCCAAATCAGTCTCCCAATTCAGGTCTTCTTCTGAGCTCCCAATCCTTACTCCACTTGTTCACCTCAAATGCAACATGTTCAAGACTGCACTCTTCCTCGTGCCATCCATTTCTCCTCTTTCAGTCGTCACCTCGTGCTATGACCCCCATCCACCTAGAGCTGGACATCCGGGGATGATCTTAGAATTTCTTCTTTCCCTTCCCTGCTCATGCATCTAAATCCAAAGTCTTGTCCATTCTATCTTTTTTTTTTTAATATTTTTATTTATTTATTTGTCAGAGAGAGAGGGAGAGAGCGAGAGCGAGCACATGCAGACAGGGTGGCAGGCAGAGGCCGAGGGAGAAGCAGGCTCCCTGCCAAGCAAGGAGCCCGATGTGGGACTCGATCCCAGGATGCTGGGATCATGACCCGAGCCGAAGGCAGCTGCTTAACCAACTGAGCCACCCAGGCGTCCCTTGTCCATTCTATCTTTAAGTAGCTTTTTCATCTTTCTCTTCCTCTCCATCTTGATTTACCATTTCACTAGAGCAATTAAGTTCAGTTCAATTCATCAACTATTTATTGAATGGCTACTGCCTGGTATTTATCAAGTTGATAGCCCCATGAGGAATTAGATTAGTGATGGATTACCAAAACCGCAGATCTCCCTGCGTCCACCTTCTCCCACATCTTCTATCACATTACTGCCTGTTCAGGAATTTTCAGTGGCTCTCATTGTGTGAAATCCAAATGTCCTAACATATAAGGAGCTTTACGATTGGCTCCTGATGTTCTGTTGAGTATCACCTCGCCACACATTCTATAACAACCATTCTGAAGAGAGTGCATTCTATGTATGTCTGTGTGAATGTATGTGTGTTATGAATGCATGCACGTATTTCGTGAGCATACGATATTCTGGCATGTCTCCATGGTATGCTGTTTCTCTGTCAAGAGTAATAGACTCTAGCGACTTTTCTTCAACCTTAAGTTTCAGCACGTATGTTGTTATCCCCCTGTTCTTGATTCCCCTCAACACTTACCCTTGTAATTCTGCTTATAGACATCACCTTCCTTGTTCCCTTCATACCTTATAAAAATCTCCTTTAAGCAATTTCTTTTTTTTTTAAATTTATTTATTTGTCAGAGAGAGAGGGAGAGAGAGAGAGAGAGAGCACAGGCAGACAGAGTGGCAGGCAGAGGCAGAGGGAGAGTAAGCAATTTCTATATTGTGTTGTAAATAATTTCTTACAGGTCACAGCTCTCCCCTCACTGAACAGTAACTCCCTGAGGGTGGGGTCTACGTGTGTGTCTGCCCATCTGCATACAGAGGCTGGAACACAATGGGTTCCCAATGTGTTGTTCCAGCTTTTCTGCAGGGATCTTTTAAAGTATGGACGTCAGGGCTTAAAGAGGAACTTTGGGGGACGCCTGGGTGGCTCAGTTGGTTGGACGACTGCCTTCGGCTCAGGTCATGATCCCGGAGACCGGGGATCGAGTCCCGCATCAGGCTCCCAGCTCCACGGGGAGTCTGCTTCTCCCTCTGACCTTCTCCTCGCTCATGCTCTCTCACTGCCTCTCTCTCAAATAAATAAATAAAATCTTAAAAAAAAAAAAAAAAAAAAGAGGAACTTTGGTTCCTGGGCAGGGATCTTGTGAGTGACCCAAGTGATCCAGCCCCAAGTTGCTCCTCAGCTGCAGGGATATTGGGGCCTTAACCCCATGGGTTTCCTGGGCACGCATACCTCATTTCCCTTCCAGGAACATCAGAGAGGGAGGGCTAGTGGAGCATCACTCAGAGGGTGGTGCCTGCCATTGTCTCCCTCAGCCAATCCTCCAAGAGTCATGGCCCATTTTTCTAAGGTCCTTCATCACTTGTCCTCTTGCTCCGCCTCCAGCTCAGCCAGTGCAGCCACTAATGTTCTTCAGGATTTCTCACCTCTGTGGTCTTGTTCATATCCCTTTGCTTGAACTACCTGGCTTGTGATTCCACTTATGAGTTCATGTCCAACCATACTGTAAGACTTAATCCCAAATGCCATTTTGTTTGCAAAGTTTTCTCTATACTCCAAAGTGGAATTTATCCCTCCCCCTAAGAACCTTCTGTTTCTACTTCGCAGCATTAATTATATCTTCTTGTTATTATTTGCCTCCTTTCTACCAGCTGGTGAGACTCACTCATAATTGTTTTCACCCCACAGAGTCTGGTACAGTTTCTTGCATAAAGTAGGTATTCAACTAGTTCAAGTCTCAGCTCCAATATTTGTTCCTCTAGAGAGCCCTCCTTCGTTTGGGTCACGTGTCACTTGCATGTTCACGTTTAGCATGCCCTGTCACTCATTGGTCTGTCTGCTTTGGATGGCACGGATTGTACTTTTCTGGTCTGCAGTGATATTCCTCGTATCCAGCCTAAGACTGACTTCAATAAACACTTGTCAAAAACAATGACCCAACAAAGCAAATATGGGTTGTTGAATATGGAGAACTCCAGAAGAATGAATCATCTTGGAACCCGAAGAATGGCTGCCTTTTAATATATTTGATTGAGTGGCTGGCTCCGTGTCTTTATTTCACTCTCCTGAGGGATGTTGTAAAATGTCGATTCTACCTTCAAAGCAAAGGAATCTCCTATAGTTGGCCAGAGCTATCAAGGAGTCCTGACGGCCTGAGGAATGGATGTGGGGGTGGTAGGAAGGAGTTGGGGGAAATTGGTGGAGGCTAAGCCAGGTGAACCTGAAATCCCTAACTCATCTTCCTTTACTCTTTGGTAAAGGTCACACCCTCCCCTCTGGATACTCCATGTATGTCCGTTCCCAACCTCTTACAGTCTAGGATGATGGGTTGTGATGGGTTGTAATGAGCTGAGGGGGGTCCTGATACTGTAGTCTTAGAATAGATTTCCCTGTCCTTAGAGCACGTCCTGTTCTTCCCAGACTCAACTGTAGCCACCCCTTGGCCAAGGAGCTTCAGGAAGAGCAGAAGGTTTATCTGGGGTGGGGTGGGGGTTGGGGGGTCAGGGTCCAGGCTCAGTTGGAAAGGGAGTCCCTTCAGGATGAGGAATTATGTTTTTTTTCTTTTCAATGTTAAAGGTTATTTAAATTGTGTAGTCAGCCTACTCCATTCATCATTCTTCAAGGAGTGAGATTCCTTTTCCTAGCTCAGCAGTAAGCCTCCAAATTTCACACGCACAATTTTCACCCCAAATGGGAAAAAATAGACCACATTCAAAACTGAAAAGGAAAATTCATCATAAAACCTTCCCAAGAGCTGTATTATTAAAGTTACCATCATTCGGTTGGATATTATCAAGGCAAAAAATTAAGGTAGAGATTGCGAACACTGCTGCTCTCTTTTCCTCCCTTGCTTGTAAATGAATGTTTTTCAGCCTTCCCCATCCATCTTCATTAACATTGTGAGCAATTTGTATTGGCCTGCAATGCAGCATCTCGACATTGTGCGAATGTATGTGATGTTCTGGAAATGGGCAATTTAATATGAAAAGCACACCATATCTCAGATTTTTTTTTTAATTTTCTAAACAGTAATTTCTGCTAGGAATTATTCCATGATTTGTGCATAATTTCATGCAGATGGTTATTTAAATATAAATAGAGAAATGTGTCCTTTAATACTGTGCCTGCCTCTACGAAGGTTGGCATTCCCACATTTTAAAATAGTGCCATAAATAAAAGATAAAAAACATCCCTAAGCCACACACTAGTCAGAAGATAATTGTGCCTGTTTGTTAATTGTCATTTGAGTGCCCTCCAATTAACTTACTTAATATTTTCCAGTTTCTTTAAAAAGAAACTTAAATGGGTCTTTTTGTGAGTGTTTACAGTGTAATGAAAAACCTCTTTGTTTACCTAATTAAGACTACATTCTCCCCCACAGTAAAAACAGAACTCCCTTCTTTGGTGACCAACCCACTTTCCTGCTCTGCAAATGCTAACTTGGGTTGCTAAACTAACCTGAGAGTGGTTGGGGTTTGAAGCCACATACACACACGGATGAGGGCCTGATCCAGCCATTTCATATTTCACATGTATCTTTTGCAAAAAGTACCACACAGTCTCTGGCCTTGAGAAAGCTTTGTAATAATTAAAATAGACAACATGAGGAAACATGTGCAATTAACCTTCTTTATTTGAATAAGATCTAATTTAGTGGTGGCGAGTGTAGAACTAAAGGTTTTATAAATGCCCGTCCAAAACATCGCTTAAATAAATATCCTACAACACTCTGAACCAAAAAATGTGATCTTGAGCAGTGGTGATGAGAACTTATAAAATGGAAAAAGAAAACACATGAGTCCTTCTCCAAAGCTCCGTCTTCTGTTATTCTGTGTATCGTTTCCTTATCCGTCGTAGCTGAAGGGCTGTGGATATTTTTCCAGACCAGATTTACTTCCATGAGTTGAAACCTCATTCCTAAAGGTGATATCTTCCTATCCCTAAGATATCTTGAGGCAAGAAAAGGCAAGAAATAAAATAAGAAACAAACATGAAGGGGTATGTGAGGGGGAAGGGCCATGTGTGCCCACACGCACACATGTATAAAGATTTATTGGGCCTCTTGCTGCCAATTCTCATGTTGCATTGACTTTCCCTTCTGCATCCTTGGCCTAGAACATTTTTCCCTTTTGCGTTTCCAAGCTTCTTAATGGCAATATGGCACCTGCCCTTGGAAATCCGGTTTCCAATTAAAAGAAAGTATGCTAGTACTCAACAACTTCTTTTCTTTTCTTTTCTTTTTTTTTAAGATTTTATTTATTTGACAGACAGAGATCACAAGTAGACAGAGAGGCAGGTAGAGAGAGAGGGGGAAGCAAGATCCTTGCTGAACAGAGAGCCCGATGCAGGGTTCTCAGATCATGACCTGAGCCCAAGGCAGAGGCTCAACCTACTGAGCCACCCAGGCGCCTCCCATCAACAACTTATTTTCTGTCCTTGTCTCCCCTCCCAGTTTCACCAATTCCTTGAAACTGAATCTTTGACACCTTCTTTTCCTTTATTTTCATGTCAACTTTGTTACCAGTTCAACCTTACAGACACTTCCTTTTCACAAGTCCCCGGTGTCTATGTCTACCAGCAGGAGCAGGCCACATCTTCATACATACCCTTTTGCCCACTTTGCTTGCTCCCCAAGAATCCTGAAGTCCTTATTGATTTTGAATACTGGAAAAGCACTAGTTGCAGACTGTCCCAATTTAGCCTCTGACAGCTTCAGTCGTTTCATCTGTCTGAGCCTTGGTTCCCCCATTTGGAAAACAAAAGCATTAGACTATTTCATAAACTATTAACTCCTTCCCAGCTCTCCCATCCTATGTAGACGTCTGGATTAAAACTCCCCACAAGGACGGTAGGGGCTTATGACAATTGCTGTCTATTGTGGGTCCTATCCACTCCATCTAGAGCTTCCTCTGTTTCCCTGGGCATATCCTAACCGCTGTAAAAACCCTGCAGGCCTAGACGTAACGATATTTTCCGTTCTATCAAATGTGTGAAAGGCGCTAGTGTCATGAGCTTCAAAGGAACTCTAGTCAGATTACCTGGTTTTGAATCCAGTTTCCTCACTTACCAGATGCTTGACCTTGAGCATGTTACTTGACCTCCCTGAATCTCAGTTGCCTCATCTATAAGGAGGGAATAATCATAATAGCGTTTCATAAGGTTACAAAGACTAAATGAGATCGTTGTTGTAAAGCCCTCAGAACAGTGCCTACACCTTGGTTAGGACTCAAAAAATATTAGCCATTAAAATAAAAATAGCTCTTGGGGCGCCTGGGTGGCTCAGTGGGTTAAGCCTCTGCCTTGGGCTCAGGTCATAATCTCAGGCGGGCTCTCTACTCAGCAGGGAGCCTGCTTCCTGCTTTTCTGCTTACTTATGATCTCTGTCTCAAATAAATAAATAAAATCTTAAAAAAAAAACCTTCTGTGAATAATTAAATAGCCAATGATTTGGGGACAACAATACACAAGTCTGATTAGACTCTGTCCCTAGAAAATTAGCGGAACTGCTAGTGACCTGAGACCCTTAAGTCATGGGAAACTACATACAAAGCTAGTTTTTTTGCAGGCACTGACATTTCTGTCCAAAGGTAAAAATTACAGAAAGTATTAATTATAGAAATTACAAGGATTTAAACAGCAAAGCATAATTTTGAAAAAAAAAAAAAGTTGTTAAGGTAATGGAGGAAAATAAAGAACGTTATCTCTAATTCATAATTTTTACAATACTTTAATTTTTATTCTTTCTTCCTTGCCATGTTGCTGTATGCACACATAGTCTTCTATGGAGACCTAAGCAATGTAAACTAAAGTAGTCTTTCCTAAATAAAGAAAATTAGGTTCAAGTTGATTTCTACCCAACAGGGAGCCATTTGATAAAAAATTTCAAACCAGAAGAAATATGAAAATAAAGAGCCAGAGCTGAGTTCTCTAATTCCAAGGAAAAGCTCAATGAACACTTCCTCCAGTATCTTAAGGGCTGTGGAACTTGAATTAACAGCTTCCTACAGACCTAACCGTCCACTGACTCTTGTTAATAGAAAGTTAGCAAGTTTTTAAAATTAATGCCACAAAGAGACGCTAAGAGTGTCCTCAGGAAATATGAAATGAAGTGGAGTCAGAAGCAACACTGGGGATGGGAGAGTATTTTGCAGGGGAAGGACCACGGGACAGGGAGAGGCTATCCACAGCAGAGGGAATAAAACGAAGGTAAGTCTTAAGGATTCAAAACCAAGAATCCGGAAGAACCCAGATTGGCATAACAACACCTCATCAGTTAAACAAAACATCAGCAGCTATCTCAAGAAATTCAAACAGAGATACATTCAGATAAAGCATTTCTACATTTAGTGAATATTCTGCTAATTCTCAAAAATACACTTTTGCGGAAAAAAAATTCTTTTTTCCTCCTCCCGCTACCTGGGCTTCTCTAAGAGCCTGCATATCTGGAAATACGAGTAGATATCCATCCGGTGAAAAATGAGTTGATTACACAAATCTGCCTTGACCTACGTGCCGAATGTACACTGCTTAAATGAACAACTCTGAAGAGAAGGGGGAGAGAAAGGCAGATAAAGGGAAGGGATCCAAGACTTCCGTTTTCCTACTTGCAGATAAACATATTTAACACCTACTGATTCTGAGGGAAGTTTTAGACACCTCGAAGCAAGCCCCACAGAATTATTCACTAATAGACCCCAAACGCACATTTTACTGCCTTCAGTTGCCCAATCACATCTTTAATTGCCCAGTATCTTCCACAGAGTAAAATGTCATCATGTGAAAACCACACATTTCCTTTTAGCACCCCCCATGCCCACCCTCCCCCCACAGCCCCCGTTCAGAAAAGTCCTACATTCATTTAATCCCGAATCTGATTTCATCGGTCTAAAATTCTGAACGTGTTCAAAGACACAGTATTTCCCTCTTAGAAAACCTGAGACAATGACAGGAGTCCGTAGTAAGTTTCCCCCCCATTCAACCAGACATTTCTTGAGGGAATTGCAAAGGCTCTGCAAAGAAACAGTTAATATGTATACATCTCTCTGAAATTGGCAACTGTCTTTTATTTCCTCTCATATTCTAGCCAAAGATCTGAGCTCATTTTTTTTTTTTCTGTCCATAGGCTCCAAAAAAAAAAAAAAAAAAAAAAAAAAGACTGTATTCTCGCTAATTATACATCCTGAAAAGAATTTGGTTCAGTGTAAGATGATCCTAGTGATATGCTAATCCTTTTTTCTGCTTGGTGCTGCCTGAAGCTTGTGTCTAACATTTTTTTTCAACTGTATGACAATAAAAGTTCTGGCAACAAAAGAAATAAATGGGCAGCTAAAGAAGGTATAGCTCAAACACATGGCAGGCCGGCTCTCCCTTCTCCTTCTGGCTGTTCCTTTGTAGAGTGCGTTTTGGGATCTTCAAGTCAATAGCTGAAATCCAGCCACCTTAGCAACTTAGTATGACACCCAAGCCCTCTCTCTTTACATTCATGAATAGTCAGCATCCAGCAGACAAAATAGAACTAATCTTTTTTGACAGAATTGTTCAATTTTGGAGGAAAAGCTTTTGAGTCTTCCACACATTTGCAGAATATGAGACAACAATGGCTGCAATCAAATTTTAAAAACAACAGTGGCCAACGGGGCTGAAAAAAAAAGTCTCTTTGAATTAAACAGCACATTCAGTCAGTCCCGGTGGTCATAAACTTGGGGCAAACATTAATTTCAATACATGAGAGAGAGAGAGAGAGAGAGAGAAACGGAGAGGGAACCCCATGGCCCACTCTGAGCCTCATGCGGTAATTCCTTCTGTTATGATACACGCATTTTTTTTTTTCTGGTTTCCTTTTTATTTTTCCTTTGTGTGGACTGATACAAATATTTCTTCCCCCTCTGAAATAATTTTTTCGGGGGAAGGGGGCGACGAGTCTCAGTTTAAAACGCTTTTTATCCAGCAGCCTTTTGTAGTCATTTGAAAGCAGTTTTACCATTTAGAAATCCTGGAATGTATCCGTCACTTCCAAGTCTAACATGGGCTAAAAATGAATCTTCTCCCCATGCCCGCCCCCACCCCTCCCCATTTAATACAAGGCATCGCTCTACCTTTGGAGACAATATGAACAAGAAGAAAAATCTACCCAGTTCATGGCAAAAACAGAAGTTAGCAACATGGTCCATGCAGCTGCAACATTGCATTTAAAATTCAGTTTCCTCATAGGAAGAGGGCTAATCCTGCCCCCGTAATTCCCTACAGCCAAAATGTGCCCCCTCCCCTAGTGACAGTGCAATGCAAAGACACTAGCACGCTTATCTTGCCTAACCAGATGGCCGACTTGGATCAGTGCACACACGCCACGATCAATGGGAGAGATAAAGAATTAGGAAAACAGTGGTACATGCTCCCAGAAAGCTTGTACACTGCATAATTATTTTATGATTCTACACATGGCTACATGTGATACTGAAGTCGAGAAGGAAAGGATAATTAGAGTGCTAGGAAGAATTTTGTCGGAGACTACACTTTGTCTGTCAGCACTTCCCACTCGAGCAAACTCACTGCCCTTATCGGAAAGTGAATTTAGAAAACATGAGCAAAAATGTCGGGAAAGGTATTTCCATTTTTGCCAGGTCCTGCCACATCCCAAAGTTTAGTTCAAAGCCTGAGGTGGCTTGCTGGGATTTGGATATGCCTCTCGCCATTAGCCACCCCTGATTCCCCATCTGAGGAGACCCACCAGATAATATTTGGATGTGAGGCAGACCGTCAAGAGGAAGAATTTGGTCTCCAAGTGATTCAGTCAAGTTCATTCAGTAAAATGGAGCAGGACGAGGCATGCCCTTAATTTCTGTCTCCTGATTGGCTAACCCAAGCAATGTTTTTGAGCAGGTTAGTTACCCACTTCCAACTAAGGGGGGAAAAATAGGGACCTATGTCCCTGTGAATCCCTCCAGGTTATAAGGCGAGCTCATGAAGGGGCTGAAACTGACACTGGGCTGCTTTATTCTGAATTCAGACCAAGATCATAAACCAGAACAATAAAAGGCTGCAATCCTCCACCGTGGCAGTGTGCTAATCAGGAAAAGAGACAATGTTGCTTTAGCTCCTAGCACACGATGGACCCTTAATAAATGATCATACTGTCGTCGCAAGTAGCCATCATGATGTTTTACCCTAAACTGGTCCGGTGTCGTGTTCTTCTCTCACCTTGTGCTAGACGCCGTTAAAAGTAGTATTAATTAGGGTCTCCTTCGGATTTAAGACTCAGCTTGCATGCTAATTAAAACATTCAATGAACTTTTTCCTCCATTTCTTATGTAAAGAGAGACGGGAACTGGAATCTCAAATTAGACACAGCTTTCCACCACTAACAACCTCACAAAACCCGGGGTGGGGGGTGTGAGCTGGTCTTTTTAAGTAGTCTATTACATTCAAAATAAAGTGAACCTTCAATATCCAAATAATTAAAATTACTATAATTTGATCCCTAGGGATAAATAAAATATAGTCTGGGTAAAAATTCAGAGGGAAAAAGAAAGAAATGTTGACAATTGTGAAAAGCCGCAGTCGGCCTCTTTCTAAGTAATTTTGGGTAGGTTAAACGTGATGCTCTGGTTGTTTACGTGATTCGGTGGTTCTCTGGGATGTTCTTTGTAGAATTGTTTTGTCCTCTCTGCCCTGAACGTTTCTATCTTCCACCTCAGCACGAAATGGACAGCTCTATATAACCAGCACTTAGCTTCGCTGCCCATAATCAGATTTAGAGAAAGATCCTGGGTTTGGGGATATGATGCATATGATCTCACCTTTTTTTTTTTTTTTTTTTAAGATTTTATTTATTTATTTGACAGAGGGAGAGAGAGAGATCACAAGTAGGCAGAGAGGCAGGCAGAGAGAGAGGGGCGGGGGGGAAGCGGGCTCCCCACTGAGCAGAGAGCCTGATGAGGGGCTCAATCCCAGGACCCTGAGATCATGACCTGTGCCAAAGGCAGAGGCTCAACCCATTGAGCCACCCAGGCACCCCTGATCACACCAATTTTAGTCCAAAACCCTTAAAAGGCAAGGCTATCATTTTACACAGTTGGGGCTCACTCCCCTTTTCTTGGAGGCTCCAAAAGACCAGTGCGAAAAGGCCATGCCCTTCCAACAACAAAACAGATTCACTGAGGCTTCCTTCTGCTGTAAATCCCCATGTACCATATTTCTGTCCTATAGCTGAGTTCCCAGGGAGCAGGAGAAGCCTTTGGGTGTTAGGGAGGCGAGAAATTCAGGAATCTGAACTGGAGCATTTGAGGAGAAAGAGCCTGTGAGTTTTCTCCAAGGGCAGGGCGAGATGGGCTCCATTTTGGGCTGGAGACAATCTTGGTGGCCAAACCTGAGTCCCACCGTTAAGCTGGACACGCCGGAAAGCTGGGGGGCTTTCAGCTTCAGGAGTGCCTCTGGTTCCTTGTGAAAGCAAACCCAGATCCTGTCTGCTGCAAAGCGTCATCATGTTAGACCCCCAGGTTTTCAAGGGATTAGGATTGAATGACATAGAAACTTCCAGTCAAAGACCACCAATGACACAAGAAAATAATCCTCTATAAGTGAATGCCAGTGGAGAATGAACAGCACTAGATCTCGTAGGACTAAATGTTCAGAATTTATCAGATACAGAAAACAAGATAAATAGGTATGAAATGTTTTTAAAAATTAAAGTTGGAATTGCTAAAATGAGTCAACAATAAGAGACTATCAAAAATGATAAGGCAGGTTGGAAAAGAACCAAATCGTACTTTTTAAAAAAATTTATTTATTGAGGAATACTTTACAGACAATACATTGCACTCATTTAAAGTGTACAAATCAGTGAGTTTTGATATATATGTAGTGAAACTCTCACGAGCAAGATACAGAAGGTTCCATTGACTCAAATGTTTCCTGATGTCCCTTTGCAACTGATCCCTTCTTCCACCCCTGCCTCAGGCAGCCACTGATTGGGTTTGTGTCGCTATAACTTACATCTTCTAGAATTTTATATAAATGAAATCATGCATCATAAACATTTTGGGGTCTGGCTTCTTTGACTCAGCATAATGATTTTGAGATGCACCCACTTTCTTGTGCATATCTAAAGGGAATTTATTTTTATTATCACTGTTTGGATACCACATTTTATTTTTCCATTCTTCAATTAATGGACATTTGGGTTGTTTCCAGTTTTTGGCTGTTGTGATTAAAGATGCAGTGAACATCCACATAAAAGTCTTTGTGCGGATGTTTTCATAACTTTTGGGAAACCCCTAGTAGTGAAATGACTGGGTCATATGGTAGGTGTATGCTTAACTTTTTAAAAACTCTCAAAAAGTTTTTTAAAGTGATTGTACCATTTATTGTCTCACCAATAGAGTGAGAGAGTTCCAGTTACACCACATCTTCTCCAGGACATGATATAGTCAGCCTTTTTAATGGTAGCCATTATAAGGGTATGTAGTAGTGTCTCATTGTGGCTTTAATTTGCATTTCCCTACATGAATGATATGCTTACTCACCATTCTTCTATCGTTTATATTTAGTTTGAATTTAATTTTATTTTTAAGTAAAAGTTACTCCTAAGGTGGGGCTTGAACTCATGATCCTGAGATCTATGAGTCCTATGTTCTATCAACTGAGCCAGCCAGGCATCCCAACCATTCTCATATCTTATTTTGTGAAGTGTTTTTTCAAATTTTTTGCGCATTTAAGAAAAAAAAATTTGGTAATATTGACTTACAAGAGTTCTTTATCTATCCGGGATACGAGTTTTTTTGTCAGATTGATCTATCTATTGACTATTTTCTCCCATTCTGTGACTTGCCTTTTTGTTTACCTAGTGGTGTATTTTGCAGAACAAAGGTTTTTTTTTTTTAAAGACTTTATTTATGTATTTGACAGAGAAGAGATCACAGGTAGTCAGAGAGGCAGGCAAAGGAAGGGAAGCAAGCTCCCTGCTGAGCAGAGAGGCCGCTGCAGGGCTCCATCTCAGGACTCTGAGACCATGACCTTAGCCGAAGGCAGAGGCTTAACCCACTGAGCCACCCAAGAGCCACAGAACAAGTTTTTAATCTTGATAAAGTCCAATTTATTAATGCTCTCTTTTATAGTTCTGTGCCTTTTTGTGGCTCTTTAAGAAATATTTGCCCATTACAAGTTTGCAAAGATTTTTTTTTTTCTCCTGCATATTGTTTACAGTTTTGCCCTTTAGGTCAGTGTTCCACTTCGGGTTAATCCTAGTGTATCATGTAAGATAAAAGCCAATGTTTCCTTCCCCCATACATATATCCAATTCTAGTCCCATTTTTTGAAAAAGACTTTACCTTTCCCTATTAGATTTTCTTGGCAACTTTGTTGAAATATTAACCAAATACATGTGGGTCTATTTCTGACTCTTTACACATCTATGTGTGTACCTTTCATCAATATCACACTGATGGTATTGATCTTTATAATTTTATAGTAAGTTGAAACCAGATAGGAATATCCTCCAATTTTCGTTTTTTAAAAAAATTGCTTAGGTTATTCCAAAACACTTGAATTTTCTTATCCTTTTAAATCAGTTTGCCAGTTTCTATAAGATTGCCTACTGAGATTTTGATTGGTATTATTTTCAGTCTATTAATCACTTTGGGGATAATTGACATCTGAAGAATACAAAGTCTTTCAATTCATGACCATGGTATATGTTTTCACTTCCTTAGGACTTTAAAATTTTCCCTTAGTAATGTTCTGCAATTTTTAATATAGAGGTCTTTTTAGTGTAGAGGTCTGAGGATTTTATTTGTAAATAGTTTTTGGTTTTGGACACTATTGTAAATGAAATTAATATTTATTTAATTATTTTTAAAAATATTTATTTATTTTTTATTTTAAAAAGTATTTATTTGAGAGAGAAAGAGAGAGTATGGGGGGAGGGGCCAAGAGAAAGAGAATCTCTAGGGCTTGATCTTATAACACTGAGGTCATGATCGAGCCAAAATCAAGAGCTGGATGCTTGACTGACTGAGCCACCTGGGATTGACTTTTAAAATTTAATTTTCCAGTTGCTGCGGCCACTATATAAATATAGAATTGATTTTATTATATTAAAAGTTTTATGTTATGATTTTACTAAATTGACTTATTAGTTCTCATAGTTATATTTAAGATTCTTAGGATTTTCTATATAAATTGTTATTTCTCCAGCAAAGAAACATTTTATTTTTTTCCTATCCAATATTTATGACTTTTATTTATTTGTCTTGCCTTATTGCAATGGCTAGGACCTCCCTTGCTCCCATACAGGATTGAGTAGAAGTGGTAACAACAAGCATCTATGCAATGATCCCAGTCTTGGGGGAAAGCATTCAATTCCTCACCATTAGGTATATTAGCTATAGGTTTTTCATGGATACCCCTTGTCACATTGAAGAATTTTCCGTTTTTCTATTTTGCTGAGTTTTTAAAAATCATAAGTTGATATTAAATCATGTTAAAAGCGTTTTCTGACTCTATATTAATTATTATATAGCTTTTTTCCTTTATCATATTAATAAGGTGATTCTGTTTATATGCTTGATTTATAATTAAAACTACTTCGTAGTTGGTTCTGGGATAAGCCCACCTGGGTCCTAATGTATTAATTTTTAAATATATTGTTGAAATTATTTAAATATTTTATTAAGAATATTTGCTCTATGTTTATGAGGGCTACAGATCCATTATTTTCCTTTTTTTTTTTTTTTTTTTTGGTAGTGTCCTTATTATCCTTGGTAGTAGGCTATGATATCTCTATGGCAGTGTGCCTATTTACTAGCTCTCTACATATTTTTTAAGAACCTGACAAGTGCTTAGGTCTGTTTCAAAATATAAAAGATATAGTCTCTTAAAGGAACTGGTCCTCAGCTGAGAGGACGTGTCATTAAAGGTTCTGCTCAAATGTTGGCAGAGAGGCCTTCCCTCAGCACTCAGTCTAATGTGGTACCGACTGTCCATCAGCCTTAGTTTCTTATCATATTTTATTTTTCTTCCTAGCACTCATCATGACCAATGTGTTACATATTCACTTGTTTCTTTGCTTACTGTCTATTTCCCCCACTAGTACGTAAACTCCGTGAGAAGAGTGTTCTCACCTTTTTTCCTGATCTTGACTCTTGGCTCCTTGTCTATGATGGATTCTGGTAGCTTTCCTCAAACACCTAAAATCTGGAGAGAGACCTCAAGGAAAATAGAGCCTGGCTTGTCAACTGAAATGAAACACAGAAGACTGTGTGCTCTGGAGTCTGACCGCTTAGATTTGAGTCCTGGCTCCACTATTTACTACCAAGACAAATTAGACAAATTACTGAGTCACTTTTTGCTTCAGCCTTTTAATCCAGTCTAAAATATGATAATAAGAGCACCTAACTCATAGGATTGTTGTAAGAAATAAGTAAACTTACACATGTGAAACATTTTATAAAGGGCCTGACATATAATAAATGATCTCGAAATGTTTATTAAGTAAGTAGTATGCGTATCCTTGGAATCAGAACTGATTATTTAACACTCTTATACCATGCGTTTTTTTAAAGTAACCTCTACACCCAACGTGGGGCCTGAGCTCACAACCCTGAGATCAAGAGATATGAGTTCTACTGACCGAGTCAGCCAGGCACCCTTACCATGTATTCTTTTGCTGCACACATGGCCAATCTTACCTTCTGTGATGATTGTCCCTATCTATGCCTCAGAGTTGTAGTCCTTCCAGTAATCAGGAGAGCAGTTTGCACTAAAATTTCATCTCGGATAGGATGCCTCTTTAAGCCATGCCTGAGCGGTGCAATTAAGGTTACCCCAGTCCAGATGTCCTCTGCAATGAAATCTGTATGAGGTTCATTTACAAATAAACTACTGGAAAATATATGAATAACCCTATAGAGGAATTTATATAAAGAATTACTCACAGTTAACTTAGACGGACAATGGTCTTATTTCAATAAGAATTCTCCTTCCCTAGAGAGTGAATCTAGAGCAACACACAACTGAGTCCTACTGCACAGTTCTCATCTGCTCTGTCCTTTTCTGTCCTGACCTGAGTTGCCCTCTTCTTAGCCCCCTTGCTGTCCTAGGCGGCATCTCCTGCTGGGGCACTGCCTGTAGTTGTCCCGAGGTTATGGGGCTTTACGGACTCCCTCTGTGAATTGTTCAATGTTCAGTTATAGTACAAAAGTTTGTTGCCCTAACAGGAAAAAAAAATGTCCTCTGTTACAACTGCTTTTTCCACTTCCACCGTTTGGCCACACACATTCCATACAATGCGAGGCCTCTTTCTCTTAGCCTATCAACTCTACCCAATGCTGAACAGGAAACAACTCTTACCCAGTGGAGGAAACTGCTTAAATCCATTCCAAATAGAGCTATTTTGAATACTCTTTTCTCTAGAACACTAAAACAGAGACTTACCGTGGTTTTTCCCTTTTCCACTCTGGAGTGACCTGCTTAGATATAACAAAAGAACTAGCTAGAATCAACGATGCTATCCAGCAGTAAAATGCTATCCACTTCTTTACTGACTTTTTGTTAATAATGATTTGCATTACATTAGTGGGGAAAAAAAGACACAGCCAGCGTTTACCAAAAGTTAAATCACTCAGTGTTTGCTTCCATTATAGTACATGGGAATACAGGGTAGACCAGTTGGTTACAACTAGACTTAAGCTGCTGCTATCACACCTCTTGTTCTGGGAGGCTTAGAAGATCTTGGGCCATTAGTCCTTTTGACTCCTTTGAACATTTACCAACAACTTCCAGAAAACACCTTGTCATATGACCATCCTTAAAGATATGGTCCTTAGAAGACCAGTTTAATTTTGTATTTTTTAAAAATGTAGAATACGTATTTATTTGGGTAGTTCTTAACAAATGTTCCTTTTTTAAAAAAAAAAGATTTATTTATTTATTTTTTAAAGATTTTATTTATTTATTTGAGAGAGAGAGAATGAGAGAGAGAGAGCATGAGAAGGGGGAGGGTCAGAGGGAGAAGCAGACTCCCCACCAAGCAAGGAGCCCAATGTGGGACTCGATCCCTGGACTCCAGGATCATGACCTGAGATGAAGGCAGTCGCTTAACCAACTGAGCCACCCAGGCACCACTTATTTATTTATTTTAGAGAGAAAGAGAGATAGAGAGAGAGAACAAGGGGAAGAGGCAGAGGGAGAGGGAGAGACAGAATCTCGAGCAGACTCCCCACCAAGTGCAGTACCTGACACAGGGCTCGATCTCATGACCCTAAGCTGAAATCAAGAGTCAGACATGTAACTGACTGAGCCATCCAGTTGTCCCTTAGTTTGGTATTTCTTAAATTCCTTCCAGTACTCTAGACTTCTGAGCTTTAGTGGAAGAATCCAAAGAGACACACTTACGTTTGAGTTAGGGATTAGACTCAACTCCAGTATAGATATTTAAAAAACAAAACTAAACTAAATAAGCTCTGAATCTCAGGTGTAGGATGTGTCTCGACAGTCCCAGAGTGATAAATAATTGCTAATTTTATGAAGCTTTATCTTTCATTTAACAGAAGAACCATATTCATGACATACTTTCAGATGTCCTGAAATGCTATCTCCTATGAAGACCCATAAACACATAATCAAATGAGAAAAATTGGACTTATTGCTCAATAACTGTCAGTCTCACTGTCTTTTCTTTAAGCACTTATAGCAGACATATCTACTGTTGCCTCTCCTGCCATGAATAGTCCTTGCTTGGAAGGGCCATAAATGACATGAGCCTACCTCATGGCCACAGCTGATGACCAGGCTAGACATCTAACCAAGGAGAGCAGTCACATTTTTTTATCTTGTGAATCTGAATCAAGAGATGAAGAGTAGTTGTCAGCTGGGAGGCCATGTGGACGTGGGCATGGTGGACATGTTTGGTGACATATGAGATGAATAGATACTGCTGGGCAGTCAGTGGCTGGGGGGGAAGGGGGGAGGCAGACAGAGAAGATATCAGAGAAAAATAAAGGCAAGAGATCCCACAGCCCCAGGAGAGACAGAACAGACTTCATTCCTGAGGATCTACCAGGAGCTAAAATACCAACTCAGCCTTATTTTCCATCCTTGGATTCTGCAAGAACCAGATCTTTACAATATACTGCCCTTTATTTGTACTAGCTTGAGTGGGTTTGTTAATGTTAACTGTTAAAAGCAAACAAAAGAGCTTCGAGAACAGGCTCTGTATCTTAATTCGGCTCTAGAGGTGTCCCAGCAGAGCCCAGTGTTTTAATACAGAGTAGGGACTCAGCAACTTGGTTGAAATTCATGACTGTGTCTAAAAATTTTTTGCCTTCAAACCTCTTATGCGTTTTCTAGCACACAACTTAACTCATGCTTAGAGTACTGCTGTTATGTTTATTTTCTTTAAAAACAGAAAAACACAGTTCAAAAAGCCCACCAGCCTTCTAAGTGGGAAGAACTATTGAGAACATACACAGTGTGATTTCAGAGGCTCCTGGAAGCCCTTCTATTCACACCTCACTCTTCCTTACTTTGTGGGTCTCTGAAACACCATTAGAATGGTTCCTAAAGTTGTTTTCTTCTTCCCTGTTCTTAATTAAAATACAAATATCTTGGGCAATACTTCTCAAAATGTGTTCTGCAAAACGTTGATCTCTCAAGATCCTGCCCGAAAAAAAATAAGAGAGGGAGACAAATAGAGAGCCACAGTGTACTGTCTTCTCACCTTGGAGACCCACGAGCCCTGCAGCACACAGCAGGCTCTGAGAACTCCTGCACTGAATAAACCCTTTCAGGTTAGGTTTGGCTGAGCATGGCTTAGGCATTAAGGAAACTGGGGAAGTGTAAGGACTCTGCCACCCACCGGTTGCATAACTCAGACACACTGAGGACCATAGGAGCCCCTAACTCATAGGTTTATCAGGAGGATAAATGAAGTAATGAATATAAAGCACCTAGGAATTAAGCAGCACATAGAAGCAGTCAATAAAAACTACTGTTGTTGTTGTTTTTTTTAAAGATTTTTTTTTAAGATTTTATTTATTTATTTGACACAGAGAGAGAGATCACAAGTAGGCAGAGAGGTAGACGGAAAGAGAGAGGGAAGCAGGCTCCCCACTGAGCAGAGAGCCCGATGCGGGCTCAATCCCAGGACCCTGGGATCATGACCTGAGCTGAAGGCAGAGGCTTAACCCATTGAGCCACCCAGGCGCCCCAGTTGTTTAAGGATTTTAACTAATCTGTACACCCCATGTGGGGCTCAAACTTACAACCCTGAGATCAAGGGTCACGTGCTCTACTGACTGAGCCAGCCAGGTGCCCTGAGAAAAATTTTTTATTATTAATGTAGCTTTTTCTAAACTTGCTAACCTGAGCCTTTATAGACAAGTCATTTGTCTCACCTCTAGGAATATACACTTTGAGAATATTAGGAGGAAGAAAAGCTGTTTAAGAGAGGCAGGGAGCAGGAAGCACTGGAAGGGGCAAGAGAGAAATACACAAAGGTAACTTTGCCTATTTCACGATTTTGTTTAATTTACTGACGAGACATTTAGGCACAGCTTTCTCTCCAATCCTAGTACAGTGCCAGGCTCACAGCAGGCATTTAACAAAAAAGCCTGCTACTTAGTTAACTAAAAATGCAAATGACAAGTTTATTTCAACTTTTCCTGCACACGCTGTTGCCTTATATTTTTAGCCCACTTCAGAGCAAGAGAGAGATCCTAATCTAGAAGAAGTCCTAGAAAGTACTGATTTTCTGGACATTTCAAAGCAGACCTAGATTTAGTTTTCAGGGCTACAAAAATCATCCCAGTGTTCCAGAGCCTGGAAACCAAGGCAAACGTGCATCTCTGCGACTGCCCATTTTGTTTGGGCTCCAAGAATGTAAGGCCAAACTCCAACACCAGGACGGAAAAAAAAAATAAAACAGTGACACCCCTGCTCGTTAGAGACCTGTGAACAAGCAGAGGCTAATCCTAGCTCCAGTGCAATTTTAGCTGCTTTTCTCTGGGCGCCCTATTCAGGGGTGTGGCTGGCGTTCCCTCGTCTTGCATAAGAAATTAGCAGCATCCATTCAAAAGAAAAATGATAATTGCTCAGTGGAAGACAACAACAACATAAAAGGCCCTTCAAAGTGTTGTTTCAGAAACACCCAAATGCAGAACATGTAATTAGGGGTAAACAAACCCAGCTCTGGCTGAAGTTTGATAAACATCTCTAAGTCTCAAACCAGTGACCAAGAATTCATGTCTCTGTAAGCCTGTCATTGTTTTTGTGGCCAGCACTTCTTTGCTTCCCATAAGACAGATAGGTAGACACTCAGGCTGACAGATGCATAGAGGGGAATTTTACCATGGCCATTCAAATATATTAATTTTTTTAAAAAGATTTTATTTATTTCTTTGACAGAGAGAGATCACAAG